>JAANYP010008691.1:0-7500 GCA_020465985.1 Centrapalus pauciflorus
ACTGATCCTCTACTCTTCTCCCGACCCTTGGATTCAAACGCTCGAATTTCCTTGATCTCCCCTCCTTTCTTATGATTCTTTCAATTACGCTCGCATAGAGATCATTTCCAATGTTTATCAAATCTTTCCATGCTAACGCAGTGATTTCGATCTTTGGTAGGGAGTTGAATGCTTTTAATGTTCGCCTTATGTACTGAAGCCCGTCTTTTCTTTTAATTACAAAAACCTGCAGATCTCTGTCAAAGAACCAACTTAAAATTCGCTCAGACAGCTTCCCAGTACCCGGCACTCTCATTGTCCTCTTAATCGCTAACTCCTTCTCTTCAGCCCTGAACCATAGCTTTTATTTTTCTTCATTACTTAGCTCTCTTGCAGGTTCTTCTGTCGATGGCTGAGGATTCAATGCAGCATTTACTATATCTACATTGACAATTCTATTTCCATCAATCATGTAGGTATCGGTAATAGGATTCTGCTGCACAACTATCTCATCAGCTTCATCATCCTCATCAGCGACTACCTCATCATCTGACTGCCAGTCCACTACCTCTTCTGGCACAAACTCTCCTTCCTCCAGCTCTTCATCTTCATTATCAAAACCTACATCCAGAGGATCATCATCGAGATCCATAAGCGCTTCAATCATCTCACTGATTTCAAAGTCTGTAGGCTGTTTTGATGAACCAGCTTCTCCCATTTCTCCTTCACCTTGACTAGGCTCCCCCTGAACTTGTGTAGTTTGAGCTGCAGGAAAATCTACAGACTCATTCTCTTTATTTGCACCGGGATCATTGCCTTCGTTATCATCATCTCTTCGCTGTACTTCCTGCTCCTTACAACTTGTCTCCCCCTGAGTTTGTAGATTTTTCATAAGTTGCTCAAGGAGTGACCTCATTGATCTGATTTCTGAAGACTGATCAGCAATAAACGATTTTAGCTCTGTGTTTTCGTCTCTTACAGTCTCCACAATCTTCCTTAATTCTGCATTCTCCTTGTCAAGATTTGAGTTATGCTCCTGGAGCTCACCGACAGCTTTTGTAAGGGATATGATTTGAACATGCTAAAAGTCAACACGTCCTTTGAGTTGCATGAATCTTTGATTTTCAGTATATGCGGCTGACGTAGATGGAATGGACTGAATGGGAGATGGGATGAATGGTGGTGGAATGTATGGTTCATGATGCTGAGGTGGCGGTGATGGTGGAGCTGTGGCTTGTGGTTGGGTTTGGGTTTGAGGCTGAGGTTGTGCATCGGACTCTGATGATGTCCCCTGCATGAATCTGTGACGTTTGGCCCTTTGCCTCGTCACCAACGGAGCAACCTCCTCTTCTTCAAAATCTGAATCCTCAGATTCCCTGTCCTCTCGCCTCCTCGAACCTCCTTCATTCACAATCAACCTCGATCCATAGGTTCCAATTTGAATTCCGGGATCTGCAGCTGCTGGTTCAGGAACTTCCTCTGATTCTGATTCGGATTCTGAAGATGTTAAGCCTTCATCTGCCCTTTCTGGCTCATATTCCTCTACATCCCGAAATACATCATCTTCATCTTCTGGGGGACTAAGCAGCTCACCCACTAACGCTGCTGCAACATCTTCATTGGCATGGGGACCAGATGCCCATATTTCCTCCAGGGTTTGAGCAATCTGCTCGGATTCGGGAACTGCACTTGAAGTCTCTGCTTCTTGTGCTTGGGGCTGGTCGCTCGTAGAAGGCCTTGACGCCTGGATTTGACTCGCGGCTGGCCTCTGTCGTCGTCTTGGATCACGCGGCTGAGCACGCGGCTGTTGCTGTTGTTGACGTTGCTGTTGTTGTTGCTGTGGTTGAATCTCAACGACCCCTGCCCAGTTGGCATCTCCCGGGGCGTGAAATTCCCTATCCACAATCGCTCTAAACAATGGACGCGCCACCGGAACAGCTAATCTTCCTCGATGTGAGGAACAGTCAGCAAAAATGTGTTTGTCCATAACATTAACGCTCAGAGAGTCATCTGACTGTGGCAAATTTGGCAAGAAGTGTCTTATCAACATCATAACAAATCTTGGATACAGCAGAAATCTTTCCCTTTCTGGAGCTGTAAGCTGATGGACGAACTCCGAGAAAAACATTTGCGAGAAGCTGAACTTCCGATTATTTGGATCTTTGACACTATGTAGTCAAATCCAGCCTTCTTCGGCACAAAACAAGCCATGAAAACGTGCACCAAGAATCTCCACTGTCCTATCAGTCCACTCTTCATATACGATGACTTCGTAACATCCAAACTGTAGCCCATCCTCAGAAACGCGGTCTGCCTAATACTTAACGGGAAGTCAATAGGCCCGTCCTCCTGTTCCTGTGTTCCCAACTGCAGAACCTGTCGCAACATATCTGCAGAGAAGACTAGCGGCTGTCCAGCAATTCTGGTTCTTAGAACTGTCGGGGTGACAGTACAATCAACCTGTAAATGGTCATAAAACTGCCGTACATACGAAATGACTATTGGAATGTTATGATATAACGCATAGCTAATCCTAGATTCTGCTAGGAAATCCAAAACTTGGTATCAGAGCCTACGAAGTGTTCTTAAGGTCTACGACTGCAAGATCTATCTAGACGCGGATCCGTGAACGAGTGCGGAATCCTCGTTGACGGTTAGACGGACAACTCTCAACCAACATAACACGGAGACTATTAGACGCTGAACGAACGACACATGAACGATCCTACGAACTAATTCTCTCCGAAACGGCACTCACCTAGCTGATAAACTCGAGATCGCCTTTTGCTTAATTCCTCACGAATTCTGCTAAAAGTCTACTAATGATTCGAGTCTATCCCTAATTATAGACCCTGATTCGAGTCTGATGTGGGCCAAACTCGAATCTGGCCCAAGGCCCATTTGAGTCTGTCCACAATGACACTCTCGAATCTAGCCCATTCGAATCTAAGGATACATTCGAATCTATCACAGATTCGAATGTCTTCCTTTCTATTCGAATCTAGCCAATACACTTAAACACTTAAGTGATGAAACTTACGTTATTACCTTATGATTGATTTTATCTTTGAACTTTATGTTTGAACTTCTTGTAATACGTTACATCAAGTTCCAACATACAAACACCGATAAATATCAACCATAAATAACATATATAACAAACACATGCTAAATCACAATGTAAGACCACTTAGACTGCTATCGTCACACAGGATGTACCAACAATGTGATGCTTGCAAAAGTAGTAGACTATTTCTTGAGGATTGCAACTATTTCAATTTTAAGTGTTTTCACCTGTAAAAACTAGGTGACCATTTCGCCTATAAATGATCATCCAAATGAATCTAATTTTAAGTGTTTTCGTCTGTAAAAACAACCAATCATTTCGATTTTTAATTTAACCGACCGAAAAAAATTACAAAGCAATTTAACTGTAGATATTTTCGTTCGGAAAAAATGACGAACCGTTTTGATTTCTACTTTCTTGAACGGATTAAATGACGAACCATTTAGATTTTAAATTTAACTGATCGAAAAAAAATACAAAATTACGTACCAATTAATAACTTGTTTTTCCGGACAGATTAAACAAAAAATAAAAAAAATTCTAAATCTTATTTAAAAATATGTAAAATGTGCAGTATATACCAACGATGATTTGGATGAACATGTTCTATAGCTAAAATAAATAACAAAAAAAAAAGATGGTTCATTTATTAAACATTTTTATCCTGCTCAACGATGCTCAATTGCACAAGTTCAGCAAGAAAATGAAAATTTTAGAATATTGGATGAGAAAAGAATACCCTTTTATGTTAAGGGATTTCCATAATATTTGACGAGAGAAGAATACGTGATATTGATTATTGAGAATATCTCATTAATTTAGGGATTTCCTAATGGGCAAATTGCTTGAAATAACAAGCTACTTACACTTTTTTTTTATTACAACATTTTACTTTATTTTGTACCATTAATTGGATACTACTAACACTTTGCTCACGATCTATGAACATTATCAAGAATACTCAAAAAACTTAAAATTGAATTTGCAACCTTAACAAATCCAGATCTGGAATGAAGAAACCAAAACCAGATCTGATGCTATTTCAAATCTAAAAAAACATTCAAAATCCCTCTAAAAAAGAAGAACACAAAGTGAAATTGAAGAACACAAAGACAGATCAAATAAATCAGATTTGAACATGAAAATCGAATAAACCAATAATTCGAAATCCAAAAATAAAGACGAAACCTAACAAAATCAAATCTGAACAATCGAGTGGGAGAGTGAAACCCTAACCTTGAAAACGAAACCCTAACATGTGAAGGACTGGGGATCCATCATTTGAACCGGAGGGTGGTCTCCATCTTCTTCTCTCTCTCTCTCTCTCTCTCTCTCTCTCTCTCTCTCTCTCTCTCTCTCTGTCGCTCTCTCTCTCTCGCCATAGCTCTCTCTCTGTATAAACATGGAAACCGGCAAAGGGGAGAACGTGTGCAGCATGGAAGCTATGTGGCTGCAGATGGGGCTTTATATCGAGATGGTGGTAGGGACAACGACGAGGTTGCTGGAACTGGTGGGTACGACAAAGCGCCGATGGATTGGAGCTCGCCTCCCCTTCGTCGGAGGTGTGACCTCCATCTTCTTTCTCTCTCTCTCTCTCTGTCACTCTTTTTCTTGCCCTCTCTCTCTCTCTGTAAACATGAAACAGGCTCAAAAGAAAAGAAATAACTGGTTAAATAACATAGATTGCCTTAAATGATAGGTCAAAGTGAGTAGGCTCCAATTAATTGTACAAAATAAAGTAAAATGTTGTAATAAGAAAAAAGAGGTAAGTAACTTGCTATTTTATGCAATTTGCCCTTTCCTAATCTATTGAATATCATTTAATATTCAATTTATTTTGATAACTAAAATACCCTTTTATGTTTGTAACCAAACAAATGATATTTATAACCAAACACAAGGTTTTCCAGTATTTCAGTCATAGATGGTTTTCCATGGATCTTGAATATATATATATATATATATATATATATATATATATATATATATATATATATATAAGAGAGAGAGAAAGGATCAAATGGGGACCGTGTTTAAAATGAGAACGGTAAGAACCAATAAAAAATTGTTACATAAGCAATATTTTTATCTCTCCTTGAAAGGCATTATGGACATTTAATTGATAATTATATATACTAACTTGATTAAGTTTATTATTTAAAAAAATAAATAAATTTCTACAAATCCATTCAAAATCTCGGTCAACCTAAACCTAATCCACCACTATTTGAAAAAATTTTTAAATCTCCAACCTAATCGACCACTCCAACATATACGTTGAAAAATGTTTTCAAATCCCTTCAAAAACTATTTGAATTTTTTTTCAAATCCCTTCAAAAACTATTTGAAAAAAATTTCAAATCTCGGTCAACATAATAGTATCAATTTCAAAATTGATAACCCAGATTGAATATATCTCTTTCTTATTATTTTGTAATTTTTTCAACACAATCTCAATAAAAATTTAAAAAATCGTATTTTTATTAAATTAGTTGTTTTTATTTATAAATATCATAAACTTGTTTCATTTATCAATATTCTGCAATGAATATACTCGAGTATTACAAAGAACTTCAACAATCATGAAGATGAATGTAAGTAATTTTTTTTCCACGTTTCAAATCTTTTATTTGTTATAGAAATAAGCGAGATGATTGTTGCTTTACATGTACGCCTACTATTTACAGTGTGCATCATCTAATATGTCGTTACTCATGAATGATTCACAATTTTTTTTTATTTTCATTTTGTTACATGTGCATGTTTTTTAATTGTATATGCACTCACCGATTTTTAATTGTTCGATAATTTTTAATTGTAACATTCCCTCATCAATTTTGAAACATTGTATATAATATATTAAAATTTTGGTGTTGCTTTGAACATTGTGAACCACATCGTCTTTTATTGTAAACGAAATTGTGAATCAGAAATTGAATGGTAAACAAAATTGAATGTTGACAAACAACAAAAATTGTGAATCAGAAATTGAATGGTAAACGAAATTGAAGAATGGTTCTTATGAACCATTCATTGTGTTACTTCTAATTTGATAACCTATAAGTCTTCGTGAACCACATGGTTCACATGAACCGTCGTGAAACGCCGTCTACAACTACCAAACCCCTCTGTCGTCTAATCGTCAACTACCGTGAACCACACCCATCTACTCAATGCATGTCGCCGCGAACCACACCCCTGCTCCTCACTCTCTGCAGCCGTGAACCACCAACCTCCGCTCTTCCTCACCTCCGTTTGTCGCCTGAATTCACCTACCTGCCACCGTGAATCGCAAACCACCAGCGCCGCGTGAACCGCAAACCAGCAATGCCGCTGTGAATCGCCAACCACCAGAGTCGCCGTGAACCACCAGTGCCGCCGTGAACCGCAAACCACCAGCGCCGCCGTGAATCGCCTCTCAAACCCCACAAAACCGTGAATATAATCGGTTATGTAACACCCTACCCGAACCCGAAAATGCCACGTCAATACAATACACAAGTGGCAATAACGCAATAACTCTATAACACATAAGTCATGAGGATATATTGAAATCACTGATAATTTAAAACTTTCACATAAACATTATAAACACATATTATCCGCTGAATTACATAAGCCCAAAAGGTACCAACATAAACTGTCTTGATCAGATCATTACACAAACTAGCACAAGACTTCCCCGCTACTCCCCAGTCCCAGATCAATAAGCACGGCTACCAATCTCTTCTCTGATACCCTGAACATGGTAGACTCGAATACGTAAGCTCGGAAGCTCGTGAGTACGCGAGGGTTAGACTCTGCACAGAAAACACGTAACACACATACACATAGCACATACACGCAAAGCAATCTCTAACTCAGTCCCTGGCAATCATCATCACAATACAGGTATGAACACATAGCATGAGATCCCAAGCCCTGCACAGAATCACTGAAGGGGGACCCTTCCCCAGCTAACGACCGTGCGCACCGGTGGTTAGCTAACACCATGTAGCACGGGCGCGAACCGGCTACAGGCCCTGCCGTGTATACACGCCCCAAGGACTGTTAGGGACAGTCAACCCGCGCGATAACCCATCGCGAATCACCGTCCGTATGGAACTCATCACGGACCCCGGACTGGATCTCATCTCATGCACGTATATCACATATGTAAGAATAGAATCATACCTGTGGCTCGCGTCCCTGTCTCAAACACATTGCACAATATACACATACAACAACAGCTACACAACTACGACTTGCAAAACGGTCCCGGGTTTAAAAAAGGACTCGGGTACTCACCTGATCGATCCACTAGTCCCAGAATCTCTGACTCGGCTCGGCTCGTTGACCCGTCCCTGCATTCACACGGATCCCAACTATTAATTCCTATCTCAAACAGCATATATAACGGAATTATAATAAATCCACAACCGATTCGGACCCAAGGCAACCCCATAGAACCCTGA
>JAANYP010008691.1:12500-24080 GCA_020465985.1 Centrapalus pauciflorus
CTATCAATCCCTATAATTTCTCACCTTCTGTTTGCACCAGATGCTCATTTCATCGATTTCTCTCCATTTGTTCTCGCCTTTAACCTCTTCGTCCGCTCCAAACCCTACAGTCGTCTTCATCGCATTCCCGGAGGAATTCCATTTGGTGTTTTCTATCGATAAAATGTAAGTTTTATATACTTTCGTTTGATTATCCGAATTCAAGTTCATCATAATCGAATTCCAGCATTCTGTCCCGTTTCGAATGTTAGTTCAGCAACTCAAATATCGAAAAACCCATATGGAATTCCAGCATTCTGTCCCGACCCTATATAGCTTTTGCACATGTGCAATATGCGTTCTTATATGCCTTTTACGTTTTGCCCCTTTTGCACATGTGCAATATTCAAGAAATTTGAATGAATGCTAGTTTTTGCACCCGTTCACTCATTCCAATCCAGTTTGAACATGTGCAATGTTCAAACTTATACGCCATTTATTTATGATCTTATATGCTTTTTACGTTTGCCATTTTGCACATGTGCAATATTCAAGAAATAGCAATGACTGTTAGGCTTGGCACCTGTTCAGTCATTGCAATCCCTTATTTTCAGTATTTGAATGCCTTTATAGGAGTGTATTAAGACTCTGATGTTTTGCCAATACTTTGAGTAGTGTGAGTTGGAAAATCAGCTTATCATGAATACATGGAAAATGTTTAAATCATAGCAACAAACTTGAAACAAACTTGTTTAAATCAGTTTGAGAATGGAAAATGGAAAATGTTTCAACTACCAAATTTGAAAACAAACTTCTCTACATCAAAGCAACAACACTTCAACATTAACATGTAACATTAAACTAAGTAGTATGTGTCTATCAATGTGGCTGGGAAAGCAGCCCCTTACTGCACATGTTCACTTGACCAATTCTGTTTTTGTATTAAATTGTAGCAGCAACCCCTTACTGCACATGTTCAATCATTCCAACCCCTTATGGCACATGTTCATTCTTTGTTTGTATGTAAAATGTAGCATTAGCCCCTTACTGCACATGTTCAATTTAGCAGTGCTGAGTGTGTAATCAATTATATGATTGTTTACTCATTGCAATTCCATATTTATTGTTTTATATCGCACATGTGTTTTATGGGTAATTCTCTTCTTATGGAACATGTTTTTATCATATTAATATTTATGGATGACAAACTCATACGAGAGAGAGTCTCTGGTTTTTATGATCGATGTGCCATATTGAGACGTTCAAAGGTTCAACAGTTAGAGAATGGAATTCCGGTCTATCAACAGAGGGTCCACGTCTGTGAATGACTTACGAGTACGTGATCTTGCTAAGATTCTGTTGCACACCATGAACAAGTGAAGAGATGATGTCTTGGAGGAAGCTGATTACCATGATATGTTGAAAAAGTCAGAGAAAGAACGTTTAAAAAGAGTTGCTGAGTTAACATGAGCGTATGGATGCGAACCAGAAGTTGATGGCCAAAATATAGATACATGATTTATTACTTAACATCAGACACTTAATTTAGAATTATATTATGACGGAACAAATATTTTTTTATTTTTAGGTGGTTTTATTTTCCAGAAATGCAAAAAAACTTTTAGAATTATAGTATATTTCTACTGTTATATCAATTTTCTTTTGATTAATTTTGCAGTTTTGTCACTGGTTGAATGATAACATTGCACAGGTTGATTATATATGATTTTAATGCATAATTTCAATATATTCTTTATTCGTTTTTAGTAAACTAATCATAATTTCACTGTTTTTGCAAGTACATGCTCATTTGAGTAATAAATAACTTCCAATAATTGTCCAATTATTGCACATGTTATTCTAAGTATTGAACACTGCTATTTAGTGAACAGGTTCACAGCCTAAACAAAGTTTTATGTTTTTACACATGTTCAATATAACACTTAGAACAACATTACACACGTTCAATATGTTATATGGTTGCATTGCCAATTAACATGTTTACCTAAGTACAATTCTGCACACATATATTTGCTACGAATTTTCAGTAATACATATGTTAATTGTGTTTTAATCCATACATATACCATTTCTGCACATGTTCAAAATCTTCAATCAAGGTTTGAAATGCAAATTCCCTTTCTGTTGAACATTTTTACCTTTCTGCACGTGTTCAAAATCCTCACTCAAGAATTCAAACCTATATTGAACATGTTCATTTTTTTTCCATTTTTACCTTTCTGTACATGTTCAAAATCATCAATCAATGTTTCAAATGCAAATTCCCTTTCTGTTGAACATGTTCAAAGACATTATTTGCATCTTTTCAATAATGGATATGTTAAATGTGTTTTACCAACATATATTCCATTGTTGCATACATTCAAATCAAGAAAACGATGTTATACAAGCAACCATGTTCAGTATCCCAATTTTTTTCATTTTTGTTTTCATTTTTACCTTTCTGCACATGTTCAAAATCCTCAATCAAGGTTTCAAATGCAAATTCCCTTTCTGTTGAACATGTTCAGAGACATTATTTGCATCTTTTCAATAATGGATATGTTAAATGTGTTTTACCAACATATATTCCATTGCTGCATACATTCAAATCAAGAAAACAATGTTATACAAGCAATGCACGTTGTAATGCACATGTTCAGTATCCCAATTGAACATGTTCAATAATTCTATCACAAATTGAACATGTTCAATATGTCCTACAGAATACAAATATTACAAGATGCGATCAGGAAGTATGGTTTTAGAAGATGCGATCATGGAGGAGACGTTTTTATGAAGACTCGATCATGGAGGGGGTTATAAGGAAGGTGCGTATCATATCCCTGAAATTAAGGGATTTACGCAATCTATGATTATCACCTTTTATTTAGAATAAATCAAAATTGTCTATAATACCCTTTTGTACTTGTAATCAAACATTATCGGACTCCGGTTCCCAAACTGAAATGGTACCCCATAGATCTCGACCCTATATATATATATATATATATATATATATATATATATATATATATATATATATATATATATATATATATATATATATATATATATATATATATTCAAGATCAATGGGGTACCATGTTAGACTGGGGTACCGGGGTACCATTCACAGCCAATCATTTTGCATTAAAGTTAGTAATTAATACCCAAAATTCTGTTTAAATTTGAACCTCATGTCATTTAATGTGAGGGGTAAAATGGGTATGAAAATTTTCAAAAATGAGAATCAAATATTCTCTAAATCCCAATAATTTCTCAGTTGCAGTTATTAGTTTTGTTGCCCATTTCAGTGATAACCCTCAATTGAAATCGAGTTCAAGCTGTCGTCCGCTTCAATTCCGCACATGTTCAATACTTACATGTTCAATTCCACACATGAATAATACTGCACATGTATATTGCATATGTTCAATACTGCACATGTTTAATGTGATTTACCTTTATATATTCTCTTACTGCACATGTTCAAAGTCTTCAAATATGGTTTTAAAGGCAATTCCGAATATTGCACATGTTCGGTACCATTATTGAACATGTCCAATAAGTTCTTTATAGTACTGTTATTATCATATAAATAAAAGATATACTGCACATGTGCAATATAGGATAATAGAAAAACCATGTTCACGTAAACACATGGTAACTGTACGTAAGGGATATCGAATCCCTACAATTAAGGGATTTCATAAATCACTAATTATCATCTATCAATTAAAATAAAATTTAATTGACTATAAAGGATTTCAAATCCCTACAATTAAGGGATTCCCTAAATCACTAATTATCATCTATTAATTAAAATAAAATTTAATTGACTATATTACCCTTCTGTACTTGTAACCAAACATTGGTGGACTCCGGTTCCCCAGTCTAACATGGTACTCCATTGATCTCGACCCCTATATATATATATATATATATATATATATATATATATATATATATATATATATATATATATATATATATATATATATATATATATATATTGGGGTTCGATTGAGAACTTTTGTGCATCGAGGCACCATTGAGAACTTTTGTGCATCGGACTATCTACCAAGGGTGCACAAAAGGCATTTAGGGGATATAAAATGTATGGAATTTATTTTTGAATTTAAATGTTTCTAAGATAATTAATAGTTAATTTGGTATGAAAATCACCATTAACTTCTTTTCTAAAACCACACCCTCTTTCTCTCTCTCTCTCTCTCTCTCTCTCTCTCTCTCTCTCTCTCTCTCTCTCTCTCTCTCTCTCTCTCTCTCTCTCTCTCTCTCCTCTCTCTTAGCCCCCTTTTAATTTTAGAAGAGATGAACGATATGCATGATTTATGTTTGTATGAACGATTCATGTTTGTATTTTGATGTATTTTGATTTTGGAAGAGATGAACGATATGCATGTATTTTGAATTGAATTATTTTTATTAATTTTGAAAGTGTAATAATTAAATAAGGATTGCATAATTCCTGTTTTACCCCTCCATGAAATTCATTATGTGCATTTGATGCATAAAACTTTCTATTTAATTACGTTTTTGCCACTTGATCTAACCCACACATATTTTTCATCTAACGGCCAGTGGAGGTTCTTTTGTGCCTCGACGCACAAAAGTTCTCAATGGAACCTATATATATATATATATATATATATATATATATATATATATATATATATATATATATATATATATATATATATATATATATATATATACATATACATATGTATATATAAATCCCAGTGGGAGTAGAAAAGGCCAAAGCAGGTTTCCCCTCAGAATGTGGAAGTAACCAATTAGGTTTACGACGAAACCTAGAAATCGATCACTGATCCAATCTGAGTACCTCTACATATATATATATATATATATATATATATATATATATATATATATATATATATATATATATATATATATATATATATATATATATATATTCACGCAACTTCGAACACTCTAAGTACATGAAATCATACGTTCACATAAATGCACGTTCATATATATATATAACATAAAAAGATTAATAGTAAAACTAAAAAGAATGAAAAAACAAAATAAAATTAAAAGGTTCTTATTGAATTTCAGAAATGGTCCCTGAGTTTTGAAATTACAAAAATATCCTTGAAGATCACGGAGCATTTAACATCAATTAGTTTCGAAGACCACATTCGTGCATGTTTTGATTTCAACGAATATTCATTTATTTGCTTTGCGATAAGGATGGAATCCATAAATTATATAATACCAAAGAGACCATTCATGTAATTTACTCTAAAGAAAAGATGTTACAATTTTCAACCTTCAGATTTGAGGAAAAATCATTTCAGAGAGAAAGAGAATGATGAGAAAAAGACATGCAAATAACTAATGTCAAATAAAAAAATTCAGCCAAATCCACATATTGTCCGTATTTTCGCCATAAATTACTCGTTTCAAGTCGAAATGAACTCAAATAAAAGCTCACATCAACTAGAGTCATTTTCCTATCCTTTCTAAGAAAAATGAAGCCCTTAGCCACGTTCAAGAAGTTTCCCCAATCTGTCCAAGTTCATTGAACTTGTCATCTCATAAGTTTGGCTAGGCATTTAGATGGTCTCTTGAAAGATACGTTGAACAAAGACAAGTACATTGAATTAAGACGCTTATTTTAGTGAATCAAGACACAAATTGATGGAGAATTAACTTGAAAATTGTCTTGCTTATTTTATAGTTTATCTAGATATATAGTTTTGCTTATATTTTTACCTATAAATATGATCCATTGTAATCATTTGTAAACAACCTTCGACATGAGTAATATTGTGAGTTTTTAACCCTTTTAGTTCATTATGAATTTTATAACTTATCAAGTTTTCTAACTTGTGGTGTTCAAAAACTTATCAATCAACTTGGTGGGCTTGATTGTAGCGTTTCTCATGCACTTGCCTCTTCTACAGGCAATGGGTCGCGGTTCTTTCCATTTATACCAAGCCACCAAGGTTCTTAACTCTTATATAGGCAACGCGTAGTGGTTTTCACACTTTATGCCAAGGTTCTTGTGTTAGGCACAAAAAGGCCTCAGTCAAACCTGTTCTGCATCTGAGGGGGAGATTGTTAATCAAACCTGTTGATGCTTTTGAGGGTTGAATTTAAGGCCTGTTATATGCCGTATTGAAACCTGAAAAATATTTGCAATATCAGCCTAAAGCTGTTCTATGTGTTGCAACAAAGACAGTTTTGCCCAAGCTGTTCAGTCTGCTGAACAGGCTGCACATAAACTGTCTACGCTGCTCTACACTGGTGAGCAGCTTGGGCAGTTTACAAGTGTTCTGTTCTTTGTGAACAGGCTAAACACTTTATGGAATGTGTTTCCAAGTCCTCATGTATTGTTTTTTACTGCAAGATCAGTTTACAAAGTCGAAGACAAAGTGGAAGTCAGAACTGCTCAGCCTGCCCAAGCTGTTCTGCTACATGAAGACAAAAGGTTATTTGAAAAAGGGTGGCAGACCTTTTTCTTATATCAAAATAGGCCTTTACAAGGAAGAAATACACAAAGTTGACATTCCTTATTTGGTTAAAGGCAATGCAACAGTAGACAAAGTGAAAAGACAAAAGTTCTGCCCATATGAAGACAAGTCTGCTTTTCAGAAAAGTGCAGAAAAGGTTATGTTGTCTTTTCAGCAAGACTTCTCCTTTTTCATTCCGTCCAATGAAGAAGCTTCACATAGATCCTCTGAGTGAGTATAAAAAGAAACTTCCAAGGATTGAAAGAACAGGCAGAAAAAGCTAAGTGCTAAATCCAAGAGTGAACGTGCATTCAAAGTGTGTCTTTCATGCATGCAAGTCAGCTTGAATAAAACAGTGCTCAGTGTCTAAGCTGTTCTTGTTCAAGCTGTTCCTCAGAGTCTTGTAAACACAGTGAGTGATTCTTAGTGAGTGTATTCATTGTAACTAGTTTGAGTCTGTCTTAGATTAGTAATCATACTGTTGTATCTGTCATCTCAGCTTGAACCATTCCGCATTCAAGCTTGTTTGTAATCTATGCAGTTAATAGTGTCTCGCGGTACAATAGCGGTCAAGACCGCTATTTGCTATCGCGGTTATTGCGGTGATATATCGGTGATATAGCGGTATATTATTTATATATATATATATATATATATATATATATATATATATATATATATATATATATATATATATATATATATATATATATATATATATATATATATATATATATATATATATATATATATAATCATAATCATAGACATAAAAAACATAATATTAAGAACTAAAATCCTAGAGAACATAAACATAAAGAACAAACGTCATAAAGAACTAAAATCATAAAGGTCATAGAATCGAACAACACATTAAACAAACAAAGATAAACAAGATATAGCATTACTTTATAATGTATTAAACAAAGTATTAAAGATTGAACAAAATATAGCTTAAAGAATAATCGATCTGGACTGCTCCTCCAAATAGCGGTCCTAAATAGCGGTAAATAGCGGCAAATAGAGGTAAATAGTGCCGCTATTCGCGGAACCGCTATTTAGCACCGCTATTTTTTCAAGGACCGCTAACCACTATAGCACCGCTATAGCGCCGCTATAGCGGCGCAATTAACTGCCCAGTTTGTAATTAACATGTGTTAATAATACATACAAACATTGAGAAAATTGTGTGTAGTTTTTAAAGTGCTGTATCAATCAACTTGGTGGGCTTGATTGTAGCGTTTCTCATGCACTTGCCTCTTCTACAGGCAATGGGTCGCGGTTCTTTCCATTTATACCAAGCCACCAAGGTTCTTAACTCTTATATAGGCAACGCGTAGTGGTTTTCACACTTTATGCCAAGGTTCTTGTGTTAGGCACAAAAAGGCCTCAGTCAAACCTGTTCTGCATCTGAGGGGGAGATTGTTAATCAAACCTGTTGATGCTTTTGAGGGTTGAATTTAAGGCCTGTTATATGTCGTATTGAAACCTGAAAAATATTTGCAATATCAGCCTAAAGCTGTTCTATGTGTTGCAACAAAGACAGTTTTGCCCAAGCTGTTCAGTCTGCTGAACAGGCTGGACATAAACTGTCTACGCTGCTCTACACTGGTGAGCAGCTTGGGCAGTTTACAAGTGTTCTGTTCTTTGTGAACAGGCTAAACACTTTATGGAATGTGTTTCCAAGTCCTCATGTATTGTTTTTTACTGCAAGATCAGTTTACAAAGTCGAAGACAAAGTGGAAGTCAGAACTGCTCAGCCTGCCCAAGCTGTTCTGCTACATGAAGACAAAAGGTTATTTGAAAAAGGGTGGCAGACCTTTTTCTTATATCAAAATAGGCCTTTACAAGGAAGAAATACACAAAGTTGACATTCCTTATTTGGTTAAAGGCAATGCAACAGTAGACAAAGTGAAAAGACAAAAGTTCTGCCCATATGAAGACAAGTCTGCTTTTCAGAAAAGTGCAGAAAATGTTATGTTGTCTTTTCAGCAAGACTTCTCCTTTTTCATTCCGTCCAATGAAGAAGCTTCACATAGATCCTCTGAGTGAGTATAAAAAGAAACTTCCAAGGATTGAAAGAACAGGCAGAAAAAGCTAAGTGCTAAATCCAAGAGTGAACGTGCATTCAAAGTGTGTCTTTCATGCATGCAAGTCAGCTTGAATAAAACAGTGCTCAATGTCTAAGCTGTTCTTGTTCAAGTTGTTCCTCAGAGTCTTGTAAACACAGTGAGTGATTCTTAGTGAGTGTATTCATTGTAACTAGTTTGAGTCTGTCTTAGATTAGTAATTATATTGTTGTATCTGTCATCTCAGCTTGAACCATTCCGCATTCAAGCTTGTTTGTAATCTATGCAGTTAATAGTGTCTCGCGGTACAATAGCGGTCAAGACCGCTATTTGCTATCGCGGTTATTGCGGTGATATATCGGTGATATAGCGGTATATTATTTATATATATATATATATATATATATATATATATATATATATATATATATATATATAATCATAATCATAGACATAAAAAACATAATATTAAGAACTAAAATCCTAAAGAACATAAACATAAAGAACAAACGTCATAAAGAACTAAAATCATAAAGGTCATAGAATCGAACAACACATTAAACAAACAAAGATAAACAAGATATAGCATTACTTTATAAAGTATTAAACAAAGTATTAAAGATTGAACAAAATATAGCTTAAAGAATGATCGATCTGGACTGCTCCTCCAAATAGCGGTAAATAGCGGCAAATAGCGGTCCTAAATAGCGGTAAATAGCGGCAAATAGCGGTAAATAGCGCCGCTATTCGCGGAACCGCTATTTAGCACCGCTATTTTTTCAAGGACCGCTAACCGCTATAGCACCGCTATAGCGCCGCTATAGCGGCGCAATTAACTGCCCAGATCTTGACCTCGTATATATATATATATATGTATATAATATATATATATGTGCTATATAATCATATATGTTATATATAATATATATATATATAATAATATATGTGTATTATATATATATATACACACACAATATATATATATATATATATATATATATATATATATATATATATATATATATATATATATGTATATGCGTGTGTGTGTAACACTAGGGATAAGATGGTATATATGCAATTACAATTAAATTATATATATATATATTGCCGACGGAGCAGAGAGAAAAAAACCACGTGGCGCAATATTAGTGGTAAAAATTCAGAAAATTAAGGCTGATTTGGCGCAATCTAATTGGTTAAAATTCAGAAAATTAAGGTTGTTGACTTAGTGAAATATAATTAGTTAAAATTGAGAAAACAATGGGATTCCCCCCACTATTTTAGCTCGATGAGATTCCACATAATTATCTAGATTTTTCTACATATTTTGATGTTTCTGCAATTAAGATATGTAGATTTGCCGGAAAGAAATAAAAATGACAATAAATTTCAAATTTTCACTTTTGGAAATTGTTGAAATTTGATTTATCAAGTAAAATAAAAATAACAAATCAAATTTAATTCGCTAGAAAATTTTAAATTTGCACTGCTGGAAATAGATGCAATCTGATTTATAAAGTAAAATAAAAATAAGAAATCAGATTAAACCGGCTAATAGTATAACTGAAATATTAAGATATGCAAAAAAAACTTGATAATATCATAACTGAATATGCAGGAAAAAAGATTCAAACCTGAATAATAAATATTCTCAGTTGCATATTTATCAAGTTACCAATTCTTTATATAATTGAAACCTGATAATTATTAGATGTTTATATAACGAGTTAAATGTAACTAACTATGAGATAAAACATGTTTTATTGAAGTTACGTACACATAGACACACAGAGTCAGTAGGCATTCAATATTGATAAAAAAAACTGCATCAGCAGTGTCTGCGTGAAGAAAACGATACCGTTTCAAGATGAACTTCACACATGTTAATCAACCAGATGAAGAGGTCGAAGACGCTTTCAACTTTTGTGGAAAAAAATAATTGCCAGTATCTTCTTTAATTATTCTTTCAATATTCTTAAAATGATGTACATATATACATACACACATAAGCTATATATATATATATATATATATATATATATATATATATATATATATATATATATATATATATATAGAGAGAGAGAGAGAGAGAGAGAGAGAGAGAGAGAGATTCAATGGAAAACCACCATGCACCTGAAAACTTGTGAAAACCGCACTGTACCACCACAAATGCATCAAATTCCCCGCGTGATGCATCAAAATCACGCGTGATGCATCAAATTTACCGCGTGATGCATCAAAATCTCACGTGATGCATCACCTTATTTACGATCATACCATTGCGTTTTTCATGAAATGCACCCAATCGGACGGTATGCGTAGGTTTCCATAGTTTTCAGGTGCATATGGTTTTCCATTGAACTCACCCCTATATATATATATATATATATATATATATATATATATATATATATATATATATATATATATATATATATATATATATATATATGTCTATATATGTTTGATACTTATGATGTTGCTGTTTCTTCATTTATTTCTGTATCAATTCGATGAACACACACAGAGGTTACGAGACACACACAACACTCCGAGACTATTTAGTCCTGGAGCCTGACATTAACATGCAAACACACAATCGCACACTGCACACACTCACAACTCATATCTTTCTACTTTAACTTTTTCAGTAGCAACATAAGGTAGGATAAATGACGATTGATACATAAAATTGATCAATAAGCATCCTTGCTAATTAAGTTGTCAATGCCAAAGCCCATTTGACCTTCTTGCCCATTTTTACGGACAAAACTTAAGCTAAACACAGCTGGATAGTACACTAATACTGCACTTATATTCTGTTTTGATCTTATTATCCAGTAGTAGAAATGCAATGATTAATGACAATTAATACTTGCATTTGAATCACCAAACCACATAGAAATCAATTAAAAGTTAGGCCAAATGCTAAATGGGTTTCTTCGCCTACCATTCTCGACAAAAACAAGAACTGACATACACATGTAATTCACGCACAACACAAAGACTTAAAC
>JAANYP010008692.1:0-214951 GCA_020465985.1 Centrapalus pauciflorus
AGCTGGGCCATATTACTTTTGCCCAGGCTATGGAGCTTCTGTCAAGAGTCACCCTTCCTTCTCCATCCCATCCCTAAACACCTGACTCGTCATCATCATCTCATTCATCCCCAACTACTCAATCCAAACAGTCTACCCATACTCCTCCTTCCCGCAAAGATCTTCCTTTAAAGGATCAGCTTTCTTTGCTGACCAACAAAGTTGGCTCTTTGGAAAACTCCATGACTGCTCTACTATCCATCATCTCAGACTCTGTGTCTGCCCAGCTTCAGGGATTCTTTGATTTGTTCAAGAATTCCTTTCCATCCACTCCCCAAGCTGACCACTCTTCACAGCTGCTTGCACTTACTGCACAGCTGCAAAATATATCCACTTCCCTCTCCTCAATTCTTTTACACCAACAGGACTCCGTGTCCTCAATCGCAGCCATATCACAATAGCTGTCCACTCTCCTCACTTCTTGCACTACCACCCTTCCAGATACACTGGCCAGCTTAAACTCTTTAATTGTCTCTCTGTCAGATTCTGTGTCAGGAAATCTTGATGATGTGCAGGACTCTCTTGAGTTACATCTTGCACAGCTTCAAAGTTTGCTATTCACAGTTTCTGACAGAAAAAATCTTGTCAAGCTGTCCTCTATTGCTGATTCCCAATCCTCCTCTCTTCAAACCTGTCTTTCCCAACTTGCAGAGGTGAAGGACAATCTGGTTTCTTAGTGCATAGGCTGGTTGGCCCCAAGCCTGCTGCCAAAACTGCTGCCAAGCCTGCAGAATTTGTTTCTTCAAGAAGACCAGCTGTTGAAGGTGTTGTACCATCTCCTTCAAAGGGGGAGAAGTTGTCTGCCTCGAAGACTAAGTCTAAGGGGGAGAAAACCTCTTCTCCTAAGGAGAAATCAGCATCTACTGGTCAAACAGCAGGTGCTTCTGTAACAGGTACAGGTCCAGTTGAAGGTCCTTTCATCAACCTGAAACTGCTCAGCCTACTCAGGTTGGATCTCCAAACCCTGCACAATCTAAGGGGGAGGAATCCATTCCTGAGGACAGACCAAGCGGCAAAAGGAGGCATCTAATTCTGGAAGAAGAAGAAGAAGAAGAAGAGGAAGATATTCCTGAAGCTGTTCCCATTACAACAGCTAAAGGAAAAGAAAAAGCAATTGCTGACCCTGATCACCAGAAAGCAGCAGAGCTGAAGTTTGACAGAGCAAGGGCCAAGGAAATGGGTCTTCCTATGGAAAAATATTATGAGTTCAGAGATGAACAGCTCAAAGCCCTGGAAAAATTAAGAAAAGAAGAAGCCTCTGCCAAAGCTGCCAGATCCTTTGCACTCAAAGAGGCAAGCAAAATCAAAATGCCTTCTTTAGAGGTGCAAAGAAAACTGCTTGAAGCTGCTAAGGAGTCAGCAACTGAAAAGGAAGGTGGTAAGGAACAAGGTGCTCCGGTCTTTGTGACCAAGTCAAAACAAGCATCCTCTGCAAGAGCCCAGATACATTTTGACAACTTAGCAAGGAAACAGTTCTTTAATGTTGCTAATTATTAGACTTGTCAAGGAATCTATTGTCAAAGCTGTCCCCATATCAAGAAAAGGCAAACAGCAGAAATTGCAAATAACCAGAATGGGTGCAACAGGCCCAGAACTGGAATCTTATGACTACACTGATGTTGCACAAATGGGGTACAGGGAATGGGTTGAGTTGGCGGTTGCCCTGAGCCAGTCTAAGTCTGAAACGCCTAAGACTATCAGGGCATATGTCAAAAAGCTAATGGAGAGAGTGAAGGACCTTGGCCTGATCTCAGAAGAACTATCTCAATGTGTCTCTGTGACTTACCCCAAAATAAAAGCCAAGAGGAACAAGAAGGATTCAGAGCTGGAGGAACTCCTGATCTTAATTGAACAAGGTGACTATGCAGTAGAGATCAAAGGAGTTGACCACAGCCTGCCCAAAGGAGTAGAATTTGAAGAAGGCAGGCTGATTGAGGAACCTGTGTTGGGGGCATTTTTTGTAGATCCTCTAACAAAGAAGAAATGCTTTCAAAGAGCATCAGACCTACACAAAGTTGGTCTCAAACAGCTTGTAGCATTCAGACTTGCAAACTCCTTCAGGCAATCCAGCAAGTGGAGAGCAGCCATCTGGGATCAGCTCAGAGGCTTCTATGAAAGAGGGGAGCTTGAACATCCCAATTTTATGTTCCTCAGAGTTGAAATTCAAGACTTGGAGGAAACCAGGGATGAACTTCAAAAAATGTTTGAAGAGGGATTGCCACCACCACTGTCATGAAGTCCACCTACTGTCTGAGTAGGTGAAGAATGGAAGATGTCCATCTGTTGGACAGGCTTGCCATTATATGCTCCCATCATCAACAGTCAAAATTGTTGAATTTTTATGTACATAAGTTGTACTCAGTTGCATTAGTTGTAACTTTTATTTTTACATCAGTTGTAATATACACTAGTACATCAGTTGTACTTTTGTAGAAACATATGTTGTTTATGTAATCAAAAATCAGTATATATAAACTGATCTTTTACTTTACTTTAATGTTGTAATTTTATTTCAGCAAGATGTATTGTAAAATGTATAGTGATTATTGATTAAATCAGCTCAGACTGATTATTGCAAATAGGGGGAGATTGTTAATCACAAAAAGGCCTCAGTCAAACCTGCTCTACATCTTAGGGGGAGATTTTTAGTCAAACCTGTTTGATGCACTTGAAGGTATAATTTAAGGCCTGTTTATGCCTTATCCAAAACCTGAAAAGTGATTTGTAATATCAGCCAAAGCTGTTTACCCTGTTGCGTTCATTGCAACAAAGGCAGATTGTCTAAGCTGTTTACCCTGTTGAGCAGCTTAGAAAGATTCTAAGTGTTCTGTTCTTTGTGAACAGAACCTGTTCTTCGTGAACAGGCTAAACACTTTATGGAATATGTTTCCAAGTCCACATGTATTGTTTTTGGCTACAAGATCAGTTTTCAAGTGGAAGACAAAGTGGAAAACAGAAACTGCACAGCCTGCCTACGCTGTTCTGATTACATGAAGACAAACGGATATCTGAAAAGGGTGACAGACCTTTTCTTATATCAAAATGGCCTTAACAAAAGAAGAAAGATGCAAAGTTGACATTCCTCTTTTGGTTAAAGCCTTATGCAACAGTGACAAAAAGAAAAAGACAAAGATTCTGCCACATGAAGACAAGTCTTCTTTATCAACATGTGCAGAAAAAGGTGTTTTGTCTTTTTGGAAAGACATCCACTTTCTCGTTGTCCAATGAAGAAGCTTCACTGAGATTCTCAGTGAGAGTATAAAAGGAAGCTTCTAAGGATTGTGAGATATCAAGAGTGTGAAATCAGATCGTGCATAAAAGTGTGTTTTTCATGCATGCAAGTCTGCTTGAATATAACAGTATGTGTGTCTAAGCTGTTGATACTCAAGCTGTCCATCTGTGTCTTGTAAAAACAGTGAGTGCATCTAAGTGAGTGTAGTCATTGTATCTAGTCTGAGTGTGTCTTAGATTTGTTGAACAACTGTTGTATCTGTCATCTCAGCTTGAACCTTTCCGTAGTCAAGCTTGTTTGTAATTAACACTTGTTGATAATACACAAACATTGAGAAAAGAGTGTTGAGTTTTAAATTGCTGTATTCACCCCCCCCCCCCTCTACAGCTTAGAATAATACACTAGTGAAACCTTTTGGGACCTACATTATATATATCATTGGGTATTGATATCAGCAAGAGCATTCTGGCAGTCTTATGTCCCAGTTTTCTGCGTTTTTGTGCTTCAGTAAGGTTCGTGACCTCAACTGTTCTTTCCGGGATTGGAGGGTTGCCGTTTGGTACTGCGGGTATGGTTTCAAGGAAAACAACTGGTCCCTCATTTAGTGATTTCAGCATTTCATCAGACAGGTCATGGAAACTGATGAATTCAAGGAATCTGTCCCTCCATTGAATGTATTCCCCTCTGTATGGATGATATGATGTTATTTGTATATATTTTTTTCGTATCATTTTGGCGGTTTTAGCCTCGTTATACGTGGAATCGGTATTGATTTGCTTCAAATTTGTATTTCGTAGGTTTGAAGCCGTCATGTTGCCAAAAGGATGAAAAATGAAGCGAAAACGAAGATTCCCCTAATTTGGCTGCTGCTCTCTTTTTAATCAAATCTGACGTCGTGATCACGACAAAAGTCGTGGTCACGAGCCTGAGTCGTGGTCATGACAAAAGTCGTGGTCACGACCTGACTGGCTTTGGCAAACTTCTTCCAGCTAGGGAGGACGGCTAAATCCGTGAATTCAACGTTTTCGCTTCATTTTTCATCCTTTTGGCAACATGACGGCTTCAAACCTACGAAATACAAATATGAAGCAAATCAATACCGATTCCACGTATAACGAGGCTAAAACTGCCAAAATGTAAGACAAAATGATACGAAAAAAATATATACAAATAACATCATATCAAATAACCCCACACTTGAGCATTGCTTGTCCTCAAGCAAACCTGCTCAAAAATATCCTAAGCTAAGCCTCATCTCAAATAACCCTCAATCATATCGCGCATATAGACTCTAAAGCAATAAAGGTCCGTAAAAGAATGCATTTGAGACTAACATTGGCAAGAAAGAGCTATCCAAACTAAGAGACGCAAAAACTATAAAATAGTGTGTTAGATACTTTCGAACCTAGCAGCATGAACTAACACCTGACAAGGATTTCACTCAACACTCATACGTGTATAGGCTAATGTGTGTATATGCAAAAAAATCCACTCGATGCCAAGCATGTCAACAATATAAGCATAGGCTTGAAAGTAAATCACATCTCCATCACATGTAATGAAAACTCAGCACATAAAGGACTTATGGGATGTAAGGTGGCTAAGGCTAAGGGTGTGGAGTATATATTGGAAAATGTGGGATAAAACAAAACAAACGGAACCGATCTGACAGAAAAAAGGCAGCCGAACACAACTAGAAATAACAAAACTATGTACAAAAAGAACAATGAATAACAAAAATAAAACTACATCTAACTATATACAAAGCCGAAGCATCTCAATTATACAGCTGCTAAGAACGAGGAATTTATTATTTCATTTTCTTTTCTTTTTTTTCCTATTTTTCTCTTTTTTATATATATATATATTTTTTTTTTTTTTGCTTTTTTTATATATACATCTCTTTTCTTTCTTTTTCTCAATAAAATATCTTTGGATCCAATGATCATAACAGCTATCATGACTGACACTCAAAAACCACAGCTAATACTAAACTAGAATCGATGATCAGTCGATCTAGAAAGTGAACCGCTGAATGAAAAAGCATCAGGGGTACCCATCAAGCTAATATGAAATCAAACCCATCGGATATATGCATCAAGGCTCAATAGAATGAAAAACAGCTAAAAGAACTATAAAAATAGAATACCAAATCGCTGCACTTCAAATCAGATCCCAAATAAAGGTAAAAGAAAGCGAAAAGGGCTATAAATGGCTCATAGTGTGGTTGTCACCGAAATGAAAGGAAAAACGCTCAAAAGGGCTACTAGAGGAGAATAAAGGGTGAAAGATGAACATAAGAAAGCTAAAAATGGGATATCCTAAAGATGCCTCTATATGTGTGCCAAATTTTCAAAAATTATGATTTTGACATGTATTTAAATTCAAGTTCTACTTCTGTTGGTCAACACAGGCATAAACACACATCAAACGAAAATGAGCATAAAAATGATGCTATACGGCTCAAATTCTCACGAAATGAATGAAAAGGGTAATATGTGTGCTAATATCATGCTATTTCGGTTCAAAAATTCACAACATGCAATCAAAACGTCTCGCATTATTCAAATAGCATCAAACTCACAATGTTAGACTCGCATGCAATCTAAACAGAACAATATTACTAAAGAGTCTAACGCGCATCAAAAAGAGAAAAAAATTGCAACTTAGCTAAAATTAGGATACACATACATAAAATGCACTAAAGCAGGCTATAACTTCGGACAAACAGCTCAAAATGCCAATATTATCATCCCACCCCACACTTAATAAAGACAGTGTCCTCACTGTCTAACACAGTACGCATAAGTATGAGAAAGAATAATAAACAAGAACAGAAAACTCCCCTGAATAGATGAACGCTGCCAGGTGGATCTGGAGGCTGAGGGTGCACTCGCGGTGCTACAGCTGCCCGATGGCGTTTTCGTGTCATACCTGCGAGAAAAACAACGAGTAAGTGCAAGAAGCATAGTAATAGCATACACGAACAACTCAAGATAAGTCAAATGAAGTAACGCAACATCAACCTAGACTAGAGGACTAAAAATAGCTTAGCTAAAAGAGACTGACATGCGACTAAATTAAAGAGAATATATATATAAATAAAGAAAGAAAAATAAAAATAAAAATAAAAATAAATAAAAATAAAAATAAATATATAATTAAATAAATTATGAAAGAAACTAAATTAAGAAAGAACTAAAATATGTAGAGCGCACTTGAGATTAGAAGCAACTCTAAGGCTCATCTCAATAGAATTGAGACATCATAACCCTATATGCATAAGTATGCTTAGAAACCACAAGTAAATCAAGAAAGCTAAAAGACCTCAAAAGGAACCTATAAACAACTCAAGCAAAGATTAAAACAGACAAAAAATGGACGAGAAGTATCAAATACCAAGAAGCAAAGAAAAAGAAATATTTACAAGGATGGAATTAAGCTAACACGGAACATTGAGGCCAATTCGAATGCGACCCAACAAGAACATTTGGGGCTGCTTTAGATTCGAAATATATATATATATATATATATATATATATATATATATATATATATATATATATATATATATATATATATATATATATATATATATATATATATATATAGGGCTGATTTAGTAACAAGCAAGTAGTATAAACAAGTAGGATCCTATCAAAAATCAGCCCTAAAATGCCCCAAATTAAATACCATCAGTTAGACCATGAAAAACATTGCCATTGGCACCTCAAAATCAGTAGCTAATCTGATGGTTTAACAAGCTGGACAACTTAATTAGCAACTTCAAAGCATCAATCTAAGGTACCCATTATTGCAAAATCAAGCAACTTCAACTAGATGGCAAAAATCAGATTGAAACAAGAGTGGAATCAATGAATTTCACAGCTTTGATCATGAATATGTGCAAATAAACAGCAGGCAGACTCAATACTCAATTAGAGGATAAACCTTATGCAAATAAATCCCATATCTCCCCAAAGCACGATGATCAGCACTAAATCAATGAAATATAACCATTCATACCCAACAAGAAAGAATGAGCCTCTAAAATGTGAATTAACTAGGGTTTTAGACAAAAATCGTGTCTCTGTGTGTGTGCTCAATCAGACTAGCAGAACCCTAGGATGTTGCAAGAATCACAAGAAAATGGAATGCAAATGTACTGGTAATGCTGCACACAATCAGAAACAAGATGAAACAAACCCAAAATCAGACAATGAATGCTTAGAACACACAAATCCGATTGCTGTGTGCGCGTGCGTGAACAGAGACCTCAAGAACCCTAATTCGAACATCAAAAGGAGGAGAAAGAAAACATACCTGTTGTTTGATGGTGAAAACGAAGAAATCAAACCCCAAAACCTGCTGGAAAGTGTTTGTTTGGTGTGTGTGCTGAGCGCAGGTCAGAGAAAGAAGAGGGAAAGAACAGAAGAAAAAAAACGAGAGGGAGGGAACAGAGGGATTGAAAAAAACGCAAGCTTATTTATCTTTTTTTGTGTTTTGTTTTTTTTTTTAAAGGTCGTGATCACGACAAAAGTCGTGACCACGAGTTGAGCAAGCCGAAAGTCGTGATCACGACAATAGTCATGACCACGAGGCAGCAGAATTTCAGAATTAATTTTCAGCCGTCTTGGACTTCAGTTTCAGCTCATGTTAACTTTTAAACCATGTACACGAGTCAAAGACTAACTCAAATGCACACACCCATCTACTAAGCTCAACACAAAACACATCTACCATTTAAGGATTAAAACCACAAATTTTACTAACATTAATTAAAGCTAAAATGCAAAGAAAGGAAACTAAAAATAAAAAAAATAAAAAAAATAAACTAACATGCTATGAACGGAAACTTTAAACATCTAAGTGAACACTTCATGACATTCAACAAGATGAAAAACAATTTATTCCCGAGATAATACCAAGAAACTGATCAAATAGCCATATTCAAGCAAACTAAAAGTTAAAACTTCAACAATTTGACTTTTAAAAAATCAAACTGGAGTTACATGATTATTAAGCTAGGCTATGAAAAACCAAAAATATCGAGAGGAGAAGTCATGTGACTCAACAACGATATAAAGGCGAATTATTTAAGCTAAACATAAAGGCAAATTAACTAACGAAAAGCATGCAATTTAAAAATAAAGTAGATTAACATTGACTGAAAAAGTCAAACAGCATGAACTAGAATTAAAACACATCAAGCAAAACAAATTAAACATTAGCTATGGTAAAACTAGAGAATAGATCTCCAAATTTTGACCTATGTAACATAAATCCATTCAATTATTACCCCACACTAACTTGAAATTAACCTCTAAAAAGAACAAGACCTTAAAGCTTTTATTGCGACTCAAAATTCAACTTAATTTTGACGAAAATTAAGACTAAAATTTAACTAAAATGCATGTGACATTTGCTAAGCAATTATGATAAAATTGAAGCTTAATGCATATCATATAACTAGTATATAGCAATATGAACAATGCAAGAGATAACTTATGATATGCAATTCAACTAAAACTAAGAACTCACTAAATGCAATGTACTAGACTTAAGAGAAAACTCAGATTTGACTTTTAAAAAGTCAAACTGACTTCACTAATTTATTAAATTTTGCAAACATATATGCTTTGAAAACAAGTCCCCTAACATAAAACTTGCAATCCTAAGATACATAATCAATGCAATGGGGACTTATTTAACCTAAAAACAATCAAAGACATAAATAAAAAAGGAAACGAATCAGTCTTATAAAGACTTCAACTTATGAAACATTCAAGATCAAAAGAAACAAACTAAATGTAAACGATATAATTAAGTAATTTTTATTGTCGGGGTGCCTCCCGAAAGCGCTTGTTTTTGGGGAGTCATTAGCTTGACTCGGCCACATGGCCTTTATTAGTCGAGAACATACCTGGGGTAATGTACTCATATCCGAGCACATCACCATCAACATGAAGCTTACCAGACTCTAACTTACTCAAATCAACAACCGGGAGCTTAGGCACATACTTTTGACCCTTTGTGCTTTCATTAAGCTTTTTCTTTTTGCTCTTCTTCTTCTTTCTCTTCTCTTTCTTGGTCGGGCTTGGAGATACCTGTTCAGAAGAAACAATCAAGTTAGTATTAGCATCTACAGTATGAGAAGAAGTAGCATTAGGCACAAATGTCTCAGCTAAAATTAAATCCTCATCACTGTTGAAGTGCTTAGGCACGTCATTCGTTAGCGAACACAAAGACTCCCTCGAATCAACTGCAACATTATGTAGCGTGAATGTTGCATTCTCAAACTTCTCTTCCTTCAAATACGGCATCTATAAAGTCACCTTCTTAACAGATATAAAAAGCAATGAATCGGTAGACGAAGGGTATAAAGGATCAGCCTCGGCCATACAGAATGTAACTTCCTCACCTTGGACTCTCAAAGTAAGTTTCATGGATAAAACATCAATTAAGGCTCTAGATACCTTTAGGAAAGGTCTACCTAAGATGAGAGGAATGGAACATGAACTACCCATATCAAGCACAACAAGATTGACAACAAACTCAAATCTGTCAACTCTCAAACCAACTCTCTCACAAACTCCTACCGGTCGCCTCAAGGAACCGTCAGCTAACTGGATATCAACAGACGAAGGTTAAGAGGACCCAAGTTCAGCTGCTGAAAGATGTCATGTGAGATGACATTAATGCTAGAGCCTAGGTCGGCTAAAGCATTACTAAATACGGCTCCGGCAACTGAACAAGGAATGGTGAAACTACCAGGATCAACCTTGCCTTGGATGTATAAAGGAGGTGGGACATATGCGGTACTTTCTGAAGCGTTCAGATGCCTCTCGTCCATTAAAGCCTCCAGTTCCTACTTCAATGGGGGAGGAAAGGAAGAAGTAGAAGAAGGAACATCCTCGGTGTGCTCATCATCATGCACAGTGATGACATTGACTTGAGCAGGACCCTTGTCTTTCATATTACCTCTTGGGTTCGGCTCAGTGTTGCTAGGAAGGTCACCAGCATTCCTAACATTCCTTGATTGAGCTAGCTGACCCACTTGCATTTCAAGGGCTTGAATGGCAGCTTGCTGATTTCTAGATAACGCCTCTTGATTAACCATAAACTTCATCATCATCTCCTCTAGGTTTGACTTTGCGGGCTGCACAGGCTGAGACTGATGATTCTGGTTTGGGAACTGAGCGTTATGAAACTGATTTGGATTAGAATTATACTGAGAGGAAGAAGAAGATTGTCCTTGATGATATCCCTAGTTATACCCTTGGTGAGGGTTAAATTGGGGTCTCTGCATAACATGAGGACGAGGATGAGCAAAAACAGGAGGTGGTTGGTTCTGAGCTCGAGCATAGTTCGGAGTAGGTTGGGCATATCGAGCCATGCCTCCACCATAATCTCCCAAAGAATATTAAACCTCCTCCTGATTTGGATAAGATAAGCTGGCTTGGCACTCATAGCCAGAATGAGGTCCACCACAGTGCTCACATTCTTGTTGTACTGCGTGTAAAGCAACTGGGGATGACTGTGGCTGGCTACTCTGCGTGAGGAGATCAATCTTAGCTGTGAGTGCAGCTATGGCAGCAGCTTGCTTCGAATCAGAAGCCCCCCATCCAAAATACTCGCTTGGCGTTTGATTTTGGCTCATCACCAAGTCATCCAAGATTTCAACAGCCTCCTCAGGTGTCTTTCTGTATACCGATCCACTACAAGCAGAATCGATCAGAGAATGATACATCGGATGCACACCTTCATAGAAGACTTTGACTCGATGATTGAGCGTTAGATTATGATTCGGACACTTCATTATAGATTCTTTGTACCGCTCCCACGCATCACGTAAGGACTCTTCACGCTTTTGCCTGAATCTTAGAATCTCACTCGTAAGCTGAGTGGTGCGTGAGGGCGGACAAAACTTCGATAGGAACTGTGTCTCCATGTCTTCCCAGGTATGAATTGAATTGGACGGAAGGGCATCATACCATGTGAGAGCACGTCCAGTGAGCGAGTACGGGAATAGCATCAATCGAATGATCTCTTTCGGGACTTGATTCACCTTATACGAACCGCACGCTTTCCTGAATTTCTTCAGGTGTGCATAAGGATCCTCAGATGCAATCCCACAGTACTGAGCATTATTTTGAACTAAAGTGATGAGACTGGACTTTAGCTCAAAATTGACTGCATCAAACCCGGGAATGACAATGGCACCTTCCGAGTCGTCGGTGACCGGTCGGTTCAGCTCAAGCATGGTGCGTCGGTCGCCCATGTTTGGCTCAGAAGAATTATCAGATGAGGATGAAGAAGAAGAATCAGATGAAGGAGAAGAAGGCGAAGAAGGAGAGATTGGAGGTAACTCGACAACCAAATCAATATGACCTCTATCAGCCAGCGGAGGGACAGGTTGGTCAGTAGATTCAGAAGAGCTAAATAAAATCTCAATGATATGATGAGAAGGATGGCGAAAACGGTTGTGAAAGGTTCTTTCAGGTTCGTTATATGGACTTACAACATGCGGATTGGAATTCCGAGTCATAAACCATACACAAACACTGAGAGGGTGGATAGAATAGATATAGGATGGGAAAGACAAGAAAAGAACTTCCAAGAGATAAAATCCCAAAAGAAGGATCGGCTAATCTACCAGCTAAACCTTTTCAAAATATCTCTAGCCATTCCCCGGCAACGGCGCCATTTTGATCTTCACGGATTTGGCAATCAAAAATAAAAGAAATGAAGAAAGCCTAAGTTATACCAAATACCACTGGCAGTGTACCAGTCGTAGATAGTATAGCTTGAAGCTGACCTCGGGAATTATCGAACTCAGGGAACGACACACTAAGGATCGAGATACCGATACTAAGATTATCACTAATATATAACCACTTAAAAGGGTAAAATGATGGATTACCTACAAACTAAACTAAACTACACTACTAAATGCATGAATGCACCTAAGGTCGAAATTAAACTAAGATACTTAAACTAAAATGAGAGATAAAGATAGACTATGATGGTCTAAACTATCAAAAGCAAATAAGCAAGATAAAGATCAAATAATAAAAGCAACACCCACTTGGAATTGTTCTTTAGGATTTATGAAAAGGAATTAAGTGAATAAACACTCAGGATGTTTTAGTTGAAAACAGAAAACAAGTTAGAAATAAATCCAACCATTTTAACATTTAAAGCACAAATGTATGTCAATCAAGTGCGTACAAGACAATTAAAGAACACTTCCCACTAATTTTAGGAATCAAGTATGGAGTTCTCCAGTATTCCCCAACCCCATAAAACTAGCAAAAACATGCATTTTACGAAAGAATCAACCAACTAAAACTAGCTTTTAAAACCAAAACTTTCTACACGTCAAGCGCTCGGAATCGGTTTCAAACATTCATTTTAATCGAACAAACACATATCATATTCATGGAACTTAAAGATCAAATTAACCCTATGATCACAATAATGCTAAGGATCAATTTCATGCAATAATTTCACAATTTATCAACTAGTTACCATATCATAATCACAATAATGCTAGAAATGGCAACAAACTAACAAATCACACAAATTTGATAAAGTTTGTAAAAAGCAGCATTTAAATTCAATTCTCATGATCACAATAATGCTAGAAAATCAAACTTAACACCGATTTTGTCAATTCCAACGCATCAATTAAATCATACACAATTGAGACATACACTTTTCCAACTAAAACATCGAAATCTTTTCATATATCCATCAAGAAACAAAATCCAAGTGAGTGTTAATAAAATTACTCACTAATCTGCTAATAACAATAAAATAGACGAAATCTAAACCAAACAAAACCATTTCAGAAAGTTTAAGGAAAGATTGTACCAACACCGTAGCTAAAGATGATGAACTAGGTGAAGAAATTGTAACCGAATGCTTGAATCACCAAGGAAAACCGAATGCTTGAGCTAATCTAACCCTAACTATGCTTGAAAAACGAAAACCCTACCTACACCTACTAATCACACCTTAAAGTGTGTGAAAATCGCGGCTATGCTAAGATAAAAATGAAGATTGCCCTAATTTGGCCGCTGCTCTCTTTTTAATAAAATCTGACGCGTCGTGATCACGACAAAAGTCGTGGTCACGAGCCTGAGTCGTGTTCATGACAAAAGTCGTGGTCACGACCTCTGGCTTTGGCAAACTTATTCCAGCTTCGAGGGAGGACGGCTAAATCCGTGAATTCAACGTTTTCGCTTCCTTTTTCATCCTTTTGGCAACATGGCGGCTTCAAACCTATGAAATACAAATATGAAGCAAATCAATACCGATTCCACGTATAACGAGGCTAAAACCGCCAAAATGTAAGACAAAATGATATGAAAAATATATACAAATAACATCATATAACCCGCCTTCTTCGGCGCAAAACAAACCATAATGACATGCACAAGATAACTCCATTGGCCAATCAAGCCACTCTTCACATATGAAGCCTTTGTGATGTTTTGGGCGTATCCCATTCTCAAAAATACCGCTTTCTTGATATGTAACGAAAAGTCTATAGGCCCCACTTCTTGGTCCTCCGATCCTGGCTGTAGGATTTGTCGCAACATATCAACCGAAAATACGATTGGCTGTCCACCCACTCTTGTTCTTAGGACAATAGGTGTAACTGAGCAATCCACTTGTAGATGCTCCTAGAACTGTCGCACGTAGGGCAAAATGATATGAAGGTTGTGAGTGAGAGCGTAAGAGACTCGCGACTGCGTCAGGAACTCGATCATATGACGGTACGGCTGAGCTTCAGGCAATTCCTGATCCACAGACATAACCATGTTATGCTTATTAAAAAAATACTCGATCACCCATATCTGCACACAGAAACAACAAACAACATTAGTAATTAAAAACAAAATGAAACTTGTTTATATCGAATTTGCATCATCTCGGATTTACATAAGTTCGAAATCCAACACATTCAAACTTAGACAAGTTTGAATTTATTTTAAAAAACATTCGAATTTAAATAAATTTCGAATTTAAATAAATTCGAGGAATTTGTTCGAACTTGACTGACTTCGAACTTGTAGATATTTCAACAAGTTCGAACTTTCTGACAAGTTCGAACCTGAAGAACATATTCGAAGTCGGTCATTTTCAAACTAAAATCCAAGATTTTAACCCCATTTGACATAAAAAACAGTATAATCTAGTCCTATTGGGTTCTAATCGAAGTTATAAGTGATTTATTTGAACTTTTATCGGTCAAAACTTGTGATATTAAACCACATAGTTTAAACCCAAATAATCATCAAAAAGACTCGATTTTTGTCACAATAATGTCCTAACCTACATATACTTTGTATAATAATGATTACTATACCTAAATATACATGTATGTTCGAGAAATGAAAGCAAAACATCGAGAAATAGGAAGAAATTCGGAAGACGACAAGTTCGAAATCTCCAGATAACAAGTTCGAATGAAGAAATTCGAGGGTAGGTGTCTTAAATGATGTACTGTTGACCTATTTATACCAACTACCTTCGAACTTAGCGTAAGTTCGAACTTCCTGACAAATTCGAAGGTAAGTTCGAATTTGTCTGAATTTCGAACTTAAGTGAAAATTTTGAAAATACTTGAATAAAATTCAATTTTTTCAATTTTTTCGTGTAACGAAATTTTACAAATTTTGCAAAATCATTCACACAAAGAAACAGATCTTCACGCAATATTTGTTTAGTCAACCAAAAAATGCATCCTAGTAACTTTGACCTTTTTCCTACTTAGAATAAAATAAAATAAAATTAAATTAAAATAAGATTAAATAAAATTTGAATAAAACTTAAACTTAAACTACTCAAAAATAGTTTTAAACTTTACAACCTATACTAAAAGAATATTTTTGCAAGAAAGTCAAAGAAGGTTCAATCAGATAGCGGTGTCAAACGCACTTTCAGTATTGCACTTTCACACTTAGGAATTTTTATTCCTTTGATTGTTTGTCGTGATATACATACCAAGTCCATTGTCGGTATGATTTTCCCTTTAAACATTTTACACTTTGGAATATCCTTTGGCCTTTTTATTTATCAAGAAACTACCTTACGTGTCCCATTCTTAGACATACTTCTATGATCAAGGCAGACACACAATGATTATAACTTTTCGGTATTGCAAATTTTCTTTAAAAGGCAAACGTCTGACATAGTTCTGTATTTACATACAACAGAGTGTCTTAGTTTGTCTTTAAGTTTATTTAAAGTTAGCAAAACAGCGGTGACAGGTCTGTACTTATGTACTACAAAGCGACTTATTTTGCTAACTCGAGTCAAAACAGAGGTGACAGGTCTGTACTTACGTACAACAAAGCGACTTGTTTTGACTCCCTTTTCTTTATCAAAATGTTTCTTTTCTTTTCTTTTCTTTTAAGATGTATTTGATGCTGCTATACATCCCCCAGAAAATTTGCATACCTCATTTAGAATCATTGTCTGTATGTCTCTAACATAGAAATTAAAACCATTTGGTCATACAGCTAGGTTAGTTACACATAAAACTCTTTCTTGAATATATTATTAGCGTTTGAGATTTCCTTTATGTATTATGCCTACCAACACATCAAAAAGTAATGTGTATATCACTTAGAATTTAAGGTGCATTATGTGTGAAAGCTTAACACTTAGAGATTGTTTCGACTGTACTAATTTTCGTCACTTTGAACCTATGTTTCTAGGACTTAACTCAATTTTCTAATATTCTCTTTTTTGAGATTTTTATGGTTTTCTCTCTTTTTTTATTTTGTTTTTCATTTTTTAAGATAAGCTAATAAACCAACCTACTAACTTACTATAAAAGGAAATAAATTATACTTAAACACTAACTTACTATAAAAAGAAAGAAAAAGATACTAAGGTCAAGTTACTCTGGATTACGCATACCATTTAGTTGAAGTAACAACTCAAAGCGTGACTTATCAAAAGCTTTAGTGAATAAATCAGCATTATTATCTTCTGTTGCCACTTTTACCAGCTTTATTAAGTTCTTTTCAGCACAATCATGTATGAAATGATGTCTTATGTGTATGTGCTTTGTTTTACTGTGTTTAACTGGATTATTAGTTATAGCAATAGTAGATTGATTATCTATCCTAATGGGAGTATGAGTGTAAGTCAAATGTAGTCCCGCAATTGTTGTTGTATCCACAAAACCTGTGAACAGCAACTACCAGTAGCTATATATTCGGCCTCGCATGTTGACACGGCTACCGAAGTTTGTTTCTTGCATTGCCATGATACGAGCCTCCCTCCAAGGAACTGACAACCTCCAGTTGTTGACTTCCGGTTCAAGCTGCAACCTCCATAATCTGGATCTGTGTATGCTTCCAATTCCAAATCACCATCTGCGTGATACCAAAGTCCTAGCTTCGGTCTCGACTTGAGGTATCTCAGAATCCACTTCACAGGTTTCGTATGCATTTCTTTCGGATTGGCTTGAAACCTAGCACAAATACACATAGCAAACATAATGTCAGGTCTCGAAGTAGTTAAATACATGAGTGATCCGATCATGGCCCGATATAGAGTCGGATCCACATCAGTATCACTTTCTGTACCCGGTCCGAGATTGTGATTCACTTGAATCGGAGTACTAAAGTGAGCAGTCAGCTTTGTTCCCTCCATCCCGAAGCGCTCCAGAATATCGTAGACATACTTCGTCTGATGGATAAACATGCCCTCCTTCCTTTGTTCAACTTGCAAACCCAGAAAGAAGTTCAGCTCTCCCATAGCACTCATCTCAAACTTTGACTTCAACACCTTCTCAAAATCTTTGCACATTTGCTCGTCTGATGACTCGAAAATGATGTCATCCACGTACACTTGTACCAAGATAAAATCTTCTCCCTTTCTCTTCACGAATAATGTACTGTTGATTCTCCCTCTTTCAAACCCGTTGTCTAAAAGATGAGTTGATAGTGTCTCATACCATGCCCTTGGTGCCTGATGCAATCCATGCAGAGTCTTATCGAGTCGATACACTCTATCGGGAAACTTCGGATCAGTGAACCCAGGCGGTTGTTCGACGTACACCAGTTCCTGCATCTTTCCATACAGAAAGGCACTCTTTACATCAAGTTGATGGACTTTAAATCCTTTGAATGACGCAAAGGCCAGAAAAAAACGGATTGCCTCAAGCCTTGCCACTGGTGCAAATACCTCGTTGTAATCGATTCCCTCTTCTTGGTTGAATCCTTTTACTACAAGCCTTGCCTTGTTACGAGTAACAATACCCCGATCATCTCTCTTGCACTTAAAAACCCATTTGGTTCCTATAGCAACTTCCCTTCGAGGTAGCGGCACTAACTCCCACACTTCAAGCTTTCTGAATTGTGACAGTTCTTCTTGCATGGCCTCAACCCAAGAATTGTCTTTCAGTGCCATTTGCACATTCTTCGGCTCTACTTGCAAGATGAAACATGAATAAGACAAGTGTGAAAAGCCTTGGAGTCATTAATCATCGACAACATCACTGTGTTGTTATTCAAACTACTCCTAGTTCTCACACCAGAATGCAGATTTCCTATGATGCTCTCAACCGGATGATCCTTGTTTATCCTTGATGTTTCAATATCATAGACCCTAAGATTATCTCCTAAGTTTGATCCTATTTCACCTAAAGGGGGAACGACCTCAGACGGTACATTTTCTTCCTCATGATCACTGTCTTCGGAAGTAGAATTACTAGCCTGATTCTCGTTTGAAGGTATTTCAGAATCATTCTCTGCTGGAGACCCATCTTCTGTCGATGTAGGCTCAGAAGTTGATGGAATGCTCGTCTTTGGAAAAATTTGACCGTCGTCATTCATATTTAATGACGATAATTCATTTTCAATTGTACCTGCGTTTCCATCCAAAGGAATGTTAAATGATTCAAACAATTTGTCATAATCAAATATCCATTCCGGACCAGTTTGGGGTTCATGTGTATAACTTGTTACATCAATATTATATACAATTTCTACTGTACCGTTAGTTTTGTTAAAAACCCTTTTGTTTGGTGAGTTAGGCACATAACTTAGGAAAAAACCTTCGTCAGCCTTTTCACCAAAGTTAGATTGATGTTTTGTTTTCATTAATGTACACGGTACTGTAGGTCCCGAAAGGTTACTCAAGTATATAGCCTTAAGCTGTAGAGGGGGGGTGAATACAGCAATTTAAAAGCTACACACAATTTTCGCAATGTTTGTATGTATTATCAACAAATGTTAATTACAAACGAGCTTGAATGCGGAAAGGTTCAAGCTGAGATGACAAATACAACAGTATGTTTGACTAGTCTAAGACAGACTCAAACTAGTTACAATGAATACACTCACTAAGAATCACTCACTGTGTTTACAAGACTTAGAGGAACAGCTTGGATAAGAACAACTTAGACACACAACACTGTTTTATCCAGGCAGACTTGCATGCATGAAAGATATTCTTGAATGCACGTACACTCTTGGCTTCAGCACTTAGCTTTTTGGCATAATCTTTCAATCCTAGGAAGTTTCTTTTTATACTCACTCAGAGGATCTAAGTGAAGCTTCTTCATTAGACGAAAGGAAAAAGGAGAAGTCTTGTTGAAAAGACAACATAAACTTTTCTGCACATTCTAAAAAGCAGACTTGTCTTCATGTGGGCAGAACGTTTGTCTTTTCACTTTGTCTACTGTTGCATTGCCTTTAACCAAATAAGGAATGTCAACTTTGCGTCTTTCTTCCTTTGTTAAGGCCTATATTGACATAAGAAAAAGGTCTGTCATCCTTCTTCAAATATCCTTTTGTCTTCATGTAACAGAATAGCTTGGGCAGGCTGAGCAGTTCTGATTTCCACTTTGTCTTCGACTTTGTAAACTGATCTTTTAGCCAAAAACAATACATGAGGACTTGGAAACATATTCCATAAAGTGTTTAGCATGTTCATAAAGAACAGAACACTTGTAAACTGCCCAAGCTGCTCACTAGTGTAGAGCAGCGTAGACAGTTTATGTCCAGCCTGTTCAGCAGACAGAACAGCTTGGACAAACTGCCTTTGTTGCAACACATGCAACACGAAGAACAGCTTCAGGCTGATATTGCAAATCATTTTCAGGTTTCAATAAGGCATATAACAGACCTTAAATTCAACCTTCAAAAGCATCAACAGGTTTGGTTAACAATCTCCCCCTCAGATGCATAACAGGTTTGACTGAGGCCTTTTTGTGCCTAACAATCTCCCCCTATTTGCAATAACCAGTCTAAGCTGGCCTTATCAAAAATCACTATATATTTTTACAGTACATTTATTGAAATAAAATTACAACATCAACATAAAGTAAAAGATCAGTTTATATATACACTGATTTTTGATTACATAGAACAACATATGTTCTTACAAAAGTACAACTGATGTACTGATGTATATTACAACTAATGCAAATAAGAAAATTACAACTTATGTAAATAAAGTACAACTAATGTACATCAGATTTTGGACTGTTTTTGTTGGGAGCAGATAATGGTAAGCCTGTCCAACTGATGGACAGCTTCCATTCTTCACCTACCCAGATGGTAGATGGACTTCACTACAATGGAGGGGGACCTTCAAACATTTTCTCAAGTTCCTCTCTAGTATCCTCAAGTTCTTCAATTTCACTCCTGATGATCATAAACTTGGGATCTCCAAGTTCACCTCTCTCATAACAGCCTCTGAGCTGATCCCAGATAGCTGCTCTGCACCTGCTTGACTGCCTGAATGAAACTGTAAGTCTGAAGGCTACAAGCTATCTCAGATCCACCTTGTATAGATCTGATGCTCTTTGAAAGCATTTCTTCTGAGTTAGGGGATCCACAAAGAATGCCCCCAGCTCAGGCTCTTCAATGATCTTGCCATCTTCAAACTCTATTCCACTAGGCAGGCTGTGATCAACTCCTTTCATCTCAATAGCATAATCACCTTGTTCTATCAAGATGAGGAGTTGTTCCATCTCAGTGTCCTTCCTTGTCCTCCTGGCCTTTATTTTTGGTTGTGTCACATAGACACCTTCACTAACTTCTTTGGAGATCAGGCCAAGATTCTTCACTCTCTCCATCAGCTTCTTGACGTATGCTCTGACAGTCTTAGCAGTTTCTGACTTAGACTCACTCAGAGCAACTGCCAGCTCAATCCATTCTCTGTACCCCATCTGTGCAACATCAGTGTAGTCGTATGTTTCTAGTTCTGGGCCTGTTGCACCCATTCTGGTTATTTTCAACTTCCACTGACTGCCTTTTCTTGATATGGGCACAACTTTGACAATTGCTTCCTTGGCAAGCCTTCTATCAGCAACATCCTGAAATTTTCTTCTTGCCAGATTGTCAAAGTGGAACTGAGCTCTTGCAGAAGGCACTGAAGTTTTGGTCATTGAGACCAGAGCACCCTTTTCTTTTTCTGCTTCCTTCTCTTCTGCTGATCCCTTAGCAGCTTCCAATATTTTCTTTTGCACAACCAGAGTGGACATTTTAATTTTCCTTGCCTCTTGAAGTGCAAAAGACTTAGCAGCTTTGGCAGATTCTTCTTCTTTCCTTAGAGCTTCCAGGGCTTGAAGCTGTTCTTCTCTAAATTCAAAATATTTGTGCATAGGAAGACCCATTTCTTTGGCCCTGGCTTTGTGAAATTTGATTTCTGCTACTTTCTGCTGTAGGGGATCAACTGCTGCTTTTTCTTTTCCTTTAGCTGCTGTAGTGACACCAGCTTCAGTACTTTCCTCCTCCTCCTCTTCTTCTTCTAAAATCAGATGCCTCCTTCTGCTGCTTGGCCTGTCCTCAAGAATAAATTCCTCCCCCTTAGACTGAGCAGGGTTTGGAGTTTCAGCCTGAGTAGGCTGAGCAGTTTGGGAAGCACCCTCCATTGTAGCTGTTGCAGATGGTCCTGCTGGTTGACCAGTGAGTATTGCAGGTACTGATTTCTCCTTAGGAGAAGAAGTTTTCTCCCCCTTAGACTTAGTCTTCGAGGCAGATGACTTCTCCCCCTTTGAAGGAGATGTACCAGCACCTTCAACATCTGGTCTGCCTGAAGACACAAAGTCATCAGGCTTGCCAGCAGTTTTGGCAGCAGGCCTGGGGCCAACGAGGCTATTCACTAAGAATGCCAAGTTGTCCTTCACCTCTGGAAGTCGGGAAGGACAGGTTTGAAGAGAAGAGGATTGGGTATCAGCAAGGGAGGTCAGCTTGACAATGTTTTCCCTATCAGAAGCTGTGAACAGTAAACTTTGAAGCTGTGCAAGATGGAGTTCAAGAGAATCTTGCACATCAGCAAGGTTTGATGACACAGAATTGGATAGGGAGCCAATGAGTGTGTTCAAGCTGGCCAGAGTGGCAGGAAGAGTAGAATTGCAAGAAGTTAGGAGAGATGACAGCTGTTGAGAGATAGCTATCAAAGAGGACACAGAGTCCTGTTGTAGTGAAAGAATGGAGGAGAGAGATGTGGAGACATTTTGCAGCTGTGCAGTGAGTGCAAGCAGCTGTGGAGAGTTATCAGGTTGTGGAGTGGCTGGGAAGGAATCTTTGAACAGATCAAAGAAACCCTTAAGCTGTTCAGACACAAAGTCAGAAATAAGAGAGGGTAGAGAGGACATAGAGGTTTCTAAGGAACGAACTTTGTTGGTCAGCAGGGAAAGCTGATCCTTCAAAGGCAGGTCTTTAGGAGATGGAGGTGTATGGGTTGACTGTTTAGATTGGGTTGATGGAGAAGAAGATGATGAGGCTGGGTCCCTCAGCAGCGGCTGTAGCTGCATCATCAGGAGAAGGGGTTGATGTTGGGGGCCTTTCAGATGCTGCTTGTGTTGCAACACCTTCATGAAGGCCAGAGGGTGTTCCCTCTGCAGTGCCTTGGTGTAAAAGCACCTCATCATTGGGAGATGGGAAATGCATTGCAACATTAGCAGTGGTGAAACCTGCTGATGGAGTTTGCATAGAAGGAGCAGCCTCACCAAAGGGATGGTATGTTCCCTGAGGTTCATCAGCTTGGGTTGTTGGTCCCTCAACAGCTGTTTGGTGTTGAACAGCAGTATCATAGGGAACAGAAGTTTGAGGCTGATCTGCTGATTGGTCTATACAAGCAGTGTGGGCACCTCGTGCAGACTCAGGGTGTAAGAAAGTTTGAGGTGGGGACATTGTGGACACAGTATGGAGTGGAGAGGACTCCTGTCTTTCAATATTCTCAGCCTGTTGAGAGGCTGGAATAGTTGAGGTGGCTGTCTCCGTTTGTACAACTGGCTCCTGTTGGGATGAACCAAAGGGTCTAGGCTGACTTTGGGTGGACTCAGGTTGGAGTGAAGCAGGCTCCAATTGTGCTGAACCTTCTCCCAAAATTGGAGAGGCAGCCGGGGTGGCTTCTCTTACAACTGAACCCTGTTGAGAGGGAACAGAGGGGCTAGATTGGGCTGTAGCTTTCTTTTTGCGTTGGTATAGAAGGTGAGATGAAGTGGGTGATTTTGGAGAGGAGATGAGGGGTTCAGACTGGACAGATTTGGAGACTAGGTCAGAAACAGGTGGGTTAATCTGTTCCATAGTCTCAGGTGCCACAGAGGTACCGGCCACAAAGGCTTCAGGGTCAACAAATGACCCAGGGTGAGGAGCCTGCTCCCCCTCAGCCACAGAGGCTAAGAGGGCAGACTCAGACTGAGCTGTTTTGGCCTTCTTTTGGACAGGCCCAGCGTCAGTGATGTCCAAGGACCTTTTAACAAGCTTGGCCCTTGCTTTGGATTTTCTTCTGGGAGCAGCTTCTGGATCCACCCTCACATCAGAGGGTCCTTCCACCAATCCTAACAACCTCCTCATTGGTGTTGACAGAGGAGGCTCATTTGGGAGAGTAGGGGTATAGAAAACTCTATTCCCTATTACAGGGAATGCAGCAGTATGAAGTAAAGGCTGAGAGTGGTATAAGTGCTCACCACAAATGTGCTTGAAAATGAGACTCAGAAATCTGGGATATCGAACAGCAGCTGGTCTTGTCTCCTGCTGCACCAGGTTCCTCAAGCTCAGGAAAATCCACTTAGCCATGTCCATTGTAGTCCCATCTACCAGCTGTAGAACTATTGGGACTTCATCAAGGCTTAGTTGGTCAAATGAACCAACTTTGCTGCTGAAGCACATCATCACTGAGGCAAATAGAAAGCTGTAGGTAGGAGACAGATCCTTCCTGAACAGCGTAGCTCCGATTTTGGGTTCTGCTACACCACAAAAGCGTAACAAATTTCCCATTTGTTCATTCTCAGGTTGAGGCATGTCATATGATTCAGCAATTGGCAGATGAAGGACCTCCCTGAGAAGAGCAGTAGTGATCTCAATGGTTTGAGTGCCATTGAGAATAGTCCCCTTTATGACTTTGGTGTTGGGGTTGTAGGCACAAGTGTACCAAAACTCGTACACCATCTCTTGGTACAGGACACCAGGAGTAGCAGTCATGGCGTAGTTCAACGGATGAACTGTCAAAAACTCCACCATTTGGTCAGAAAACTTATTTGAAATCACAGCCGGTTTGCCTTCAACATGAGACTTATTCTTGTTGAAGGTAGACTGCTTACCTTTTGAAAACTTATTTTCAAAATGTTCAGCATTAAAAGGATTAGTATGCCTCTTTATATCAGCTTTAGACCCAAAGCCTGTTTTGTCAACAGGTTTGGTGTCCACAGCTGCAGCTTGAACATGCTTTCCTTTCTTTTGCTTGTGTGAATCAGCAGAGCACTTAGCAAGCTTATTTGATGGAAAACTTATTTCATCAGCAGCTTTTGAGCTCGATTCACACGAGCTGTCAGTGTTTTGAGGCCTGACAAACCTGTTTGTTGAGATTAATTTACCATTCACTTTTTTAATAAAAGTGTTTGGAAGCTCACCAAGAGTGGACAAGTCTTCTTTTAAATTATTAACCTCAACAATGGAAGCTGCTGTGTCAAGATCCCCTCCAAGATAGGCTTGGATTTGTGCAGGAATCTGCTGACTTATGCAATGGCTGACTTTTTGTGCAGATTGACACCAAGAGTCAACTATCTTTTGAAGCTTAGCATGTTTTATATCTGTTTCTCTTTTCTCTTCTAGTAAAATGGAATTGATGTGTTTTAATTCATCAAGCTCAGTTTCCAACTTATGGAAACTGTCCAGTTTACTGGATTTTGTTTCAAGATCAGTTTTAAGCTTAGAGATTTCAGTTAATAAGACAGTATGCTTCTCAACAGCAGCTTTCAGATCAACAAGCATATATTCAAACATTTTAACTTTTTCTTCAGAACTGTAATCCATAAAGTTTTGTACCTTATACATCATTGTAGGGTTCCAGTTCTCCAAACTGCTAAAAGCTTCAGCTTCAGCTAGATCTTGTTTGAAGTTGCTTGTTGATGGGACATCAGTGTTGGCCATCAGACAGTGATTGTCTTCTTCATCAGATGATGAATCAGACTCCTCCCAGTCACAAGTCTCTGCCATGAGTCCCTTTTGCCGGTTGGAAACCACTGAGTTTTCCAACTTCCTCAGCTTAGCCATAGCCATAAGATACTTGACCCTATAGCCATCATCCCTGTTTGTCTTGTGTGGTTTGGATGACTGACCAACAACTTTTGATAAACAATCAGCAGCTATATGGCCAGTTTTGCCACATTTAAAGCACTCAGCTTTGGTCTTATCAAATGCCTTCTTTTTAACAGCATTTGAGCTTCCCTGCAGCATGTTTTTTCCAAACCTTTTCTTGTTGAACCTTTTGACAAGCATGGCTATCATTTGTTCATCATCCAGTTCAGCAATATCTGCATTGTCTTCCTCATCAGACATTTCCTCTTTATCATCAGCCTCTTGATCAGGTTGAGTGAACACATCACTCACTTGATTTACAGGTTGTCTCACACTGGCCACAAAGGCTGCACCTTTCTTAGATATTTCCAAGGCATTTCTCTTTTGTTGCCTTGACTGCTCATCATTCAGTAAGGATCCATACAAATTAACAAGATCCATACTTTTGATGGTACCTGAATTTCTTAAGATTGTAGAGAAATAATTCCATTCTTCAGGCAGGACGTCTAAGAATTTGTTTACCAAAGTCAGGTTGTCCTTGGTGATCCCAACAGCTTAGAGATCATTAACAAGAGCAGTAAACCTGGTGTAGGTTTCAGTGAGAGTCTCCTTTGGTTTTGCAAAGAAAAGTTCATACTGTCTAACAAGATTATTAATCCTGTTGTCAAGTGTGATTGTGGGTCCATCATAGACGGTACACAAAGTATCCCACATCTCCTTTGTAGTCTTCATTTTCTCAACCTGTTTGAACACATCATCAGGCAGAGAAATGACCAGGTTATTTCTGGCCTTTGCATCAAGAGCCACCAGTCTTTTTTCTTCATCAGACCATTGAGCTTTTGCTTTCTCAAATGTTTTGATTTCAGGAGCAGCTCGTTCAACAGCAGGAGTTATAGTTGTAACAGATGTTGGCACATAGGGACCCTCCATTACAATCTCTGGTATTTGCACATCCAGATTCTCTAAGTAGAGCATCATTCTGAACTTCCAACCAGAAAAGTTCTGATGATTGAACTTTGGAGGTTTGCCCATTGAGCCATTGTCATAGTATGAGGAACTTGCAGCACTGTTGTCCATGGAAAGTTTGGGAGAATGAGAGATCTAGAATGACACACACTCTAAACTGCTCTGATACCAGTTGTAGGTCCCGAAAGGTTACTCAAGTATATAGCCTTAAGCTGTAGAGGGGAGTTGAATGCAGCAATTTAAAAGCTACACACAATTTTCTCAATGTTTGTATGTATTATCAACAAATGTTAATTACAAACGAGCTTGCATGCGGAAAGGTTCAAGCTGAGATGACAGATACAACAGTATGTTTGACTAGTCTAAGACAGACTCAAACTAGTTACAATGAATACACTCACTAAGAATCACTCACTGTGTTTACAAGACTTAGAGGAACAGCTTGGATAAGAACAGCTTAGACACACAACACTGTTTTATCCAGGCAGACTTGCATGCATGAAAGATATTCTTGAATGCACGTACACTCTTGGCTTCAGCACTTAGCTTTTTGGCATAATCTTTCAATCCTAGGAAGTTTCTTTTTATACTCACTCAGAGGATCTAAGTGAAGCTTCTTCATTAGACGAAAGGAAAAAGGAGAAGTCTTGTTGAAAAGACAACATAAACTTTTCTGCACATTCTAAAAAGCAGACTTGTCTTCATGTGGGCAGAACGTTTGTCTTTTCACTTTGTCTACTGTTGCATTGCCTTTAACCAAATAAGGACTGTCAACTTTGCGTCTTTCTTCCTTTGTTAAGGCCTATATTGATATAAGAAAAAGGTCTGTCATCCTTCTTCAAATATCCTTTTGTCTTCATGTAACAGAATAGCTTGGGCAGGCTGAGCAGTTCTGATTTCCACTTTGTCTTCGACTTTGTAAACTGATCTTTTAGCCAAAAACAATACATGAGGACTTGGAAACATATTCCATAAAGTGTTTAGCATGTTCATAAAGAACAGAACACTTGTAAACTGCCCAAGCTGCTCACTAGTGTAGAGCAGCGTAGACAGTTTATGTCCAGCCTGTTCAGCAGACAGAACAGCTTGGACAAACTGCCTTTGTTGCAACACATGCAACACATAGAACAGCTTCAGGCTGATATTGCAAATCATTTTCATGTTTCAATAAGGCATATAGCAGGCCTTAAATTCAACCTTCAAAAGCATCAACAGGTTTGGTTAACAATCTCCCCCTCAGATGCATAACAGGTTTGACTGAGGCCTTTTTGTGCCTAACAGGTACCCCAAACGGTTCGAAGCCAGTTAAATTCGGTGGTCTTTTATTCAGAACTTCATAACTGGTTTTGTTCAGTGATTTGAAAGTAAGGACCCGTTTTAAAACATGACATGTGGTTTCACTGTCTCCCCCCAAAATATGGTAGGAAGCTTTGAATCCGAGAGCATGGTCCTTGCTGCCTCAATAAAAGTTCTATTTTTCCGTTCTGCCACCCCATTTTGTTGTGGCACATATGGTGCACTAAATAGATGCACTATGCCTTTGGATAGGCGATATACACCAGTTACTGTGTTTTTAAACTCCGTTCCATTATCGCTCCTGATACGTTTTACCCTCGTCCCGTAGGAGTTATCGACTTGATCTAAGAACCCAATTAACTTTGCAGTTGTTTCGTCCTTCGTACCTAAAAAGAAAACCCATGAAAAACATGAGTAATCATCAGTGATAACTAAACAGTACCAACTACCACCTATACTCATTTTGTTGATAGGTCCGAATAGATCCATATGCAACAAATCGAAAGTGGAAGCTATCGAGTTCTGAGTCTTTGACTTGTGTGACTTCTTATGTTGTTTGCCTATCTTGCACGGTACACACTTGTCGTCAAACTGAAAACTCTTCATCGGGACACCTTGCACCAGACCATGTTTAGTGATGTAGTTCATTTTTCTTAGGTGCAAGTGTGCCATGTGTCTGTGCCATAAGATGGATTCGGACTCTGAAGCTTTAGATAAAAGACAGATTGTTCCCATCGACGAATCTGAGATGTTCCTGTCCAGCATGTACAAATCATTCTTCCTTGGGGCTCTCATCATAATCCAATCTTCAGGTATTTTGAATCCTAGCTTCAGCACTAACGCTTTAGTATCAGTAAAAAGAACTAAATTCTTCTTATCACAGATCTGAGAGACACTAATGAGATTGTGAGTAAGTCTATCAACGTGATATACTTGATCAAGTGTGATAGTCCCATTAGTGATCACTCCTATTCTAGTGATATTTCCTCCCTTGTTCCCGACAAATGATATGAATCCCTTGTTCCCTCCCTTGAAGTATGTGAGCAGACTTCTTTCCCCAGTCATGTGCCTACAGCAACCACTGTCGACGAACCACTTGTTGTTGAGATGTGTAGTTAGCTCCTGCACATGAAAGAAAACAAGTTAGTTATCACGGGGAACCCAAGCCATGACTGACTTGGTAATACCGTTCTCATCCACATACGTGAACTCCTTCAAATACCCATCTCTCCTTTTAGGTGACTTGGGTGTTTGATTGAGAACCTGTTGTGGTGCTGAAAGACTTAAATTCACTCTTGGCTTTTGGGTAGGCCTCGAATAATTTCTATTATAGGGCATTTCAGATTGATATCACAGGGCTCTACCTGGTGTCTGATGTCATTGAGGAGTGTGAGATCTAACAGGAGTGTAAGCCCTTCAAGGTGTTGTACTCCTATAAGACTGTTGAGGTCTTGACCTATATTGATTAGGGACTCTACTCGGGGAATTAGTCCTAACGACTTCATTTGGTCTAACCAACACAGGTACTTGTCTAACAGCGGTCTTTGGTGTGGCATTCACAATTTTCTCAGTGTTTTGAGAACTACTTGTGCTAGCTACACTTGATGAGGGTTTATGTTGTTCAGGATTTCCAACAATAGGTGTAGACTTTACCTTCTTATATGGACAGCTAGACGCAACATGTCCCCTTTCAAGACATCTAAAACAAGACATCTTATCAATCGACTTCTTATGAGTGCCCTTTGACTTTGGTGTCTCACTACTGTCATGTTCTTTCTTCTCAACTACGGTGACTACTTCCTCCTTTTGATTATTAATTTCAGGTTTAGCTTCTCCTAGAATTCTATCACTAGAAGACTGCACAAACTTGACTTTCTTAATCATAGCGTTGTTATTAGTCACTTTAGTTGATTTATCCTTCTCAGATTCAGATACAGTTTCAGCTGCTACCTCTGACTCGACTGGTTTATCAGTTTTATCCTGAGGCTGAGGCACATAGTTATCGTTGAAAGGTGGAGGACTCTCTTGATAACCTAAACCTACTGGTTTCTTAGATTGCCGTTGAACATCTAAGATTTTCCCTAGATTTAGAGATGAGTTCCTAAACTTTTCTAACTTATGATTTACCTCTGCAACTTTAACTCTTGATTCAGCTAGCTCGACCTCCTTAATCGTAAGTTCTTTGTTTAAAGCCTCAACATGCTCATACATCAGTTCTATCCTGACACATTGTTCGCTTAATTTGTCTTTTAGAACTAGCTTATTCCTAAGATCTTCTTTAATATCTAGGAGACTAGCATTATCTGATTTTAAGGATTCTATTTGAGCAGTTAAATTGTTATGTGTTTCTAGAACTAAATTGAATCTGTCATTGGAAGTAGCACATAAAACACATAAATCACGGAATGTAGAAAAGTTCAGAATTACCTTTTTGTGATCTGATTCCACGTTTGCCATTTGTGCGGCAAACTCTAGAATGGTCTGATTGTCTGACTTCTCCACCAACACAGGACTTGTATCATTCTGTTTGTTGTCCTCTGTTACTTCCTCTGTTCTATCATCCTCAGTCTCAGTCACTTCATCCATGAAGGCTCTAGCATTAGACTCTGGATGAGTAGACCAATCGTACGTCCCATCAAGCTGTCTGTCCGATGATACATTTGTTAACAGACCAGCGATGTTCGCTTAATTACCCGAACTACCAGACTGATATCTTCCCTGAGATTGATTCTGATAGTTTTCAACTTTGGGTCGTTGACACTCTCGAGCAAAGTGTCCTAGTCCTTGGCAGTTATAGCACTTAACCTTGGATTTGTCGAACCTAATTTTATTGTTGCTAACATTCAGATTTCTGCTTGTTCGTTTTATGGACCTTTTGACCCTTTGAGTCACCATGGCCAGTTGCCATTGAAGATCCATTTCCTCCAAATCATCAGGATCCACCTGATCATAGTCCTCTTCCCATAATGCAGGATCGTTAATTTTTCCTTGTACACAATTTCCATATGCTGCAACAAACGAAGCCAACAGATTCAGATGAGTTTCGGCTGATTGTGCACTCATAGGCATCTTTGTGTATTGTTGAGAAGTAGATGCAGAGTTAGTCGGTTTATCTTCCGTTTTGGAATACCCTAAGAATGCCCGACTGCTTGTTTCTTCTACTTCCACTGGGATAGACGCTTCTCCCGAATAGAAAGTTGTAGTTGTCTTCAGTTCACTTGCAACAGACGGTTTTGTCTTATCAGAATACATTTCTGGATCTTAGACTTAATCATATTCCCGTTCCTTCTTTTGCAACTGAAAATTGTAAGCCATCAGCGTTCCTATGACCCCTTCTAGAGTGAGAGTCTCAAATTTTTCTTCATCATGCTTGATCAGCGCTATGTACATTTCCCACTTCGCAGGTAAAGCATCAAGAAGCTTTTCTATTTTCTCAGTCTCCTTATAATCAACATCGTGATTATCCAGCTCTGTCAATAAATGGTAGAACCTTGTGATTGTCTCATCCAGCTTTTCGTTTTCCAATGCTTTGAAAATTGTGAACTGCTGTTTCAGCATCTCGGTCCTTCCTTTTCGAACCCTCGGATTTCCCTCACACCGTTTCTCGAGTGCATCCCATAGCTCTTTAGCTGTACGATGATTCCTGAAGGTGTGTAAAATCTTCTGAGGTAATGCCATGCGAATAATGGAAAAAGCTCTGTTCTCGGCCTCATACAGTTTCTTGTCATCATCCTTCATCTTCTGATATGTCAAGACTCACTGACGGCCCTCAAACTCCTGAGTAGGTGGAATGTATCCCTCGTCGATACAGAGCCACATTCGCATGTCGTTGAAACGAGCGAAATCGGCAAACCTATCCTTCCACTAGTAGTAGTCTTCCAACCTCATCAGTTTTGGCGGAGAATTTGCCTTGCCAACCTCGTGATCCATTTCGATAAACTTTTGCAAACTGATCATCCTTTCTAAACTTTTTGTATTCGTACTTAGGTAATTTAATTTAAAATTAATTCAAGATAAACCCCTTCGAACTTAGGTAAGTTCAAATTAGTTTAAAATTAAATTCGTTTGAAACTAAATTCGAAATTGATTAAGTTCGAAATCAACAAATTCGAAGTTCTGACAAGTTCTAGATTATAGGAAGTTCGAAGTCTGACAAATTCGAATGCTAGCAAGTTCGAATCTCAGCCAAATTCGAATGAAACCCTAAAACAAGTTCGTGAGGAGCGTACTTTCTGACAAGTTCGAATTTTCAGACAAATTTGAACAAAATACCCCCTATGTTCGAGCGCCGCAAGTTCAAAAACGGCCAAAAGTTTGATTTTTTCAGAGTTTCAGTTTAAATCAAAGTTTTTAGGATTAAAAACAATGATTTCGACTAAAATGATGAACTAATGTGAACTTTTATTCGTTATCTTGCTTGTATAACTCGTAAAACTAACCAAAGATGTGATTTTTCTGTCCAAAAACGCCAAGAAACCAAGAATGTTGATTATGAACACGAAAAACACGATGAACGCCCTTATGGCTCTGATACCACTTGTAAGGTCACCTACCTACGGATCCTATCTTGATGCGACGCCGACCAACAAGTGTGGAATCCTCGTTAGCGGTTTGATGGATAGATCACACACATGAAACACGAAGACACACATGATGATATACGCAAACTAGAACGCCCCGACACGTGATTCTCTCCAAGAACACACACAAAAACCTCTGCAAGTTCGTAATCGCCCTGGGCCTTAATTCTCTGCCTAAGTTTTTAATCCAAATGGATTAACATTTAATTATAACCCTCAGATTCGAACTTGTCTTGGACAAGTTCGAGAGGGCCCAAGCCCACGAACTTGTCCATCATAAGTTCGAACCATGGCCTTTGAACTTGTTCTAGAACTTATGTTTGAACTTACCTTTGAACTTATGTTTGAACTTATCTTTGAACTTATGTTTGAACTTATTGTAAAACATCATTTACAGCCAAGTTCAAACATATATACAATTAATATCAAACATGTAACAAACATATAACAAGTAGTATTAATATGCAATTACGAACAAATTGACTATTACAAAATGTCATCTATACTTAGACTGCTATCGTCACACAGGATGCACTAACATAACTGTTTCTGATTGGATAGTGGCAATGCAGGAAGAACTGAATCAGTTTGAGAGATTAAAGGTCTGTAGACTTGTAGAAAGACCAAAAGATAAAAACAAGTCAATCATTAGAATGAAATAGATTTTTAAAAACAAGAAGGATGAGGGTGGAGTTGTAATAAGGAACAAATGGAGACAAAAGTATACAATCAACAAGAAGGAATAGACTATGATGAAACCTTTGCACCAGTAGCACGGATAGAGGCCATCCAAATGTTTCTTGCATTTGCTGCCCACAAAAATTTCACTGTCTACCAGATGGACGTGAAAACTTCCTTTCTGAATGGGTTGCTGAAAGTAGAGGTGTACGTCAATCAACCTGAAGGTTTTGTAGACCCCAGCAATCTGGATCACGTATACAGATTAGATATGTCACTTTATGGCTTGAAACAAGCACCTCGTGTCTGGTACGACGCTTTAACTTCCTATCTTGTGCGTTGTGGTTTCTCTAAAGGTAAGGTTGATACAACGTTATTCCTGAAAAAGCAAGGTGATATTATATTAGGTGTAACATCCTCAGATCTAAATTATTGTAATTTAGGATAATTAGTTGGATTATGAAAGATGATTACGTATTTGTATTGGAATTTAAAAGTTGGTTGTTATTTTAAGAAATTAAGAAAATTTATACTATCGAGTTATTATTATTAAGTGTGATGATTTTAAATGTTAGTGATGATAAAAATTAAGATGAAAATCAGTATTTAATGAAAACAGATAAATTGAGGGGCTAAATGTGACAAAAGCTTAAAGTAAAGAATAAAAGACCGTTGGTCTTTCATTTTGGTTCATTTCACCTTCAACATCACAAAAGCTCTCTATCTCTCTCTAAATAATCTGCTGAGAATCGAAATTGTGAATTAAATTTGTGGATTTAAAGCTGAAAATTATCAAGAATCAAAGGAATTAAGGTAAGAACATTATCCCTCAACCTTGGGTTTATTCGAAGACTTTAAAACTCAAAATTCAGATTTTTAATCTGAATAAATGTTGTTGCATGTATGTTTAATCAGTTGGAAATCATTATTTGAACATCACTGAAGCCTCAGAAACAAGAATCAACCGTTGAATCGTCCTAAACGGTAAGATATCTGAGTTTTTGTGAAGTTTTGTGTTCTTAAGAAAATATCCATATTTTGGATGAATCTGAACTAAACAGTGTGTTTTAGATGGGGAAAATGATGTAGAAACACCCCTATAATGTTTATAAAACATTGGACTTAGTTGTATGTTACTAGAAATTGATTTTGGAAATTTTTAGTGAAAATCCGTCAGTTTCGAAGGCACACATGCGTGTCGACTCGGCGAGTCGCAGGGGGTGACTCGGCGAGTCGCCAAGAACACTTGAGTAAATCGTTCAAAAATTCATAAGTGATTGGATCCGAATTTGGTTGGGACCCGAATTCAGATGAGACCCGAACTCGGATGGACCCGAAATTCGGATGGGTCATATCTCGGGTCAAGTTTTGGGTTGTTTCTCGGATGCATGCGAAATTCGGACCTCGACTCAGCGAGTCACCTGGGCCTACTTAGCGAGTCGACTAGACCGACTCAGCGAGTCGCCTGGACTAACTTAGCGAGTCACCTAGGCCGACTCAGCGAGTCGTCCACAGTTTATGCGAATTTTGGATGAGTTTTATGGAACCCGAAATTCTGGTTAATCAAGTACACTTTTGGGATATCTTTTGTATTATATTAATGCATACAATGAAGGGTTATTTGAGAATAATAGCACACTAAATGATGGTTTTAAACACGAGTTTCGGATGTCGGTTCTGAATATTTTAACACTTTAAATTGTACAAACTTGATGCTCATTTAATAATGAACATGTATATGATATGTTTTCCTTATGGAAATGTAACATGTCCCATGTGGTGTTGTTTAACCCACAGTGGGGTACTTTGTGATCCGGTTGAAATCCCGAAGAGAAATAAAATTAATTGAAGTTAATTAACACACCCACTGTGAGTACATATGATTTCGCATGTCTATATCTGTTTTATGTTAGCTATTTCCTGCTGAGACATGTTGTTTCACCTTCATTTGGAATTCTACTAACTTGCGTAGACTTAGATGCACATTGATACTTGTTGCACGTCCGTTCTTTTGTTGTGCATCTTTCGATGGACCAGCGGGTCGCATCTGTATTCTAATGTTACTGCGCTATATGACCTGGAGCTGATCCCTTCGAGGTTCTGGTAGGTAGTAAGTCATCCCCGATGTTATGTCTGTCTCATATGGTTGGTTTAATGCCGAGCTTTGGGCTCGAAGGAGCTGCGGCTCATGTTCCGTACTTGGTGTATGAAGAGAGAATACGACGTGTGTCGTCGGTGTTACTATTGGTGTCTTCATAAAGATTTATAGAATGCGTCAATTTGTATATTCACTAAGCTTTGCTTACCCCTCAGTTGTTCATTTTTTACAGGAAAAGGGAAATACGCTGAGGGACCTTCTAGCTAGGTCATCTATTGAAGTCTTGAAGAAATCTACTACTCGTCTTAGTAACTGAAACATGGGATTGTTATTGAAATTTATTTGGGATGATGTAATGACTTTTGAGTATGTAGACTTAGATGTGAAACCTTGTAGCACCGTAGGGTGTTTAAATACATTTGTATTTTATTTATTTATGTACTTTAATGCTTCCGCAATTTTATTAAGTTTTCAGATCATTATGTAATCATGTGTTTGGTGATTAATCCTAGGTTTATTGTAATGTTGTTTATTGTGGCAAGGATGTCACATTAGGCTCAACTAATCCTGTTTATTGTCAAAAATTTGCTCAATTAATGACAAAACAATTTGAAATGAGCATGATTGGAGAGATGAATTTCTTTCTGGGGTTACAGGTTAGACAACTTGTAAATGGAATTTTCATAAATCAATTTAAATATGTTAGTGATTCATAGAAAAAATATAACATGTCTAACTGTACACCAATGTCTACACCGATGTCACCGAATTCAAAATCTAAGCGAACGCAGATGGGAAAGCGGTGGATGCTATGAATTATCAGGCATTATTGGTTCTCTCCTGTATTTGATAGCTAGTAGGCCTGATATAATGTTTTCGACATATGTTTGTGCTCGGTATCAAGCAAATCCTAAAGTGTCTCACCTTGTTGCTGTTAATCGTATCCTTCGTTTTTTAAGGGAAAATCTGATCTGGGTCTTTGGTATCCGAAGAAAACTTTGTTTGAACTTACTTTTTATTCGGATGTTGATTTTGCAGGTTGTCGCTTGGATAGAAAAAGCACAATTGGGCATATACAATTCTTGGGGGACAAGTTAGTCAGATGGGCCTCGAAGAAACAAAATTGTGTTTCAACTTCTACTGCTGAAGCAGAATATGTTGTTGCGGCTAGTTGTTGTTCACAAGTTTTGTGTATGCGAACCCAACTGAGTGACTATGGTTTTGTGTACAACAAAATCCCCATTTATTGTGATTCCAAAAGTGCAATTGCAATTTCATGCAATCCAGTTCAACATTCCAAGACCAAGCACATTGATATACGGTATCACTTCATTAAAGATCATGGTTAAAATGGTATTGTTGAATTATATTTTGTTCGTACAGAATATCAACTTGCTGATATTTTTACCAAGGCATTAGATGAAACTAGGTTTAATTTCGTGGTAAAGTTAGGAATGTTAAATTTAAGAAATTGATATTTTTTCTATACTGTTCAAAATTAATTTGATAGTTTCATTTTTTACATTGTTCTTTAATTGTAAGTTTTTTTTTTAATTTTCAATGTGTTTCAGTTTTTCAAAAAATAACTGTTTGATTAAGGGGGAGTATGTCTACATCACTCTGGAGTGAAGCTACAAACTTTTTTTTTGTCTTTGTTGATTTTTTTTATTTTTTATTTTCTTTTAAAAAAATTCATGTTTCTTATTTTTTATGGTATGTTTATGATTTTTTTTGTTTAGTTAATTTTTTAAAAAGTTGTTTGTGTGTTTAGGTTTGGGTTTGTGTTTGTCTTTGTCTTTGTGTATATGGGTGTGTTTGGATATAAGGGAATATATTTTGAATTTAATAGGTTATAAAAAGGCGGTCATGCTTACTTTCAAGTTTTTTTCACCACCATCACACTCAAACTCTCTCTTTTTCGAATTCTGATTTCTTGGGTGCTTCACCTCATTTTGCAAGTGATTTCTTGATTCAATCTTTTGTGTTAGTGTTTGTGTGCTTCTGTTCATCGTTTAATTTTAGTTTTAGGGTTTAAAACTTTCTGATTTGGGTTTGAATCGGGAAAAATCAAAGTTCATAAGTTTCGAATCAAAAATCTAATTTTTTTTCTTGATTTTGGTTAGTTTCTAGGGAAACTTTAGTTAGAGGGATTTGTTTAAAATCACATTCCATGTCTGGGTGTATAAATTCTTGAGAGGGTTGATAAGTGTAGGAGTGTTTCTTGATTTAATTGAGAACACTTGGATGTTTCAGAAATGGTTTGGAACTTGTTAGAGTTTACTTAACTCGAAGTACCTCGACTCCATATTACTCGAGTTCGACTTCATGTAACTCGAAGTACTTCAAGTTTCCTCAAGGAAGAATAATTTCAAGGGAGCAATGGACTTGATGTCAAACTATCTACCAAGTTAATCAACTCGTAGCTCAAGTTCTTTAGACTCAAACTCGAGTCCATTTGACTCGAACTCGAGTTCATTATTAACATGGTTAAATTTTAAGGAAATGATGTAATGGAATTAAATAATTCATTCGACTGAATTAATGAATTTTGCAAACTCGAAGTATTTTTGAAGTTACAAGAACTTCGAGTCCTTTTGAGTCGAGCTCGAGTCTATTTGACTTGAACTCGAGTTGGATTTAAATGGTCAAAATTAATGAGTTTAACTCAAAATTCATTTTGAAGGTTTGGTGAGTTGATAATAAAGGTTTTAAAAGCACTCGAAGCAATTTCTATATGACATGAATTTCGGGTCCGTCAAAATCGAACTTGAGTCTATTAGACTCGAACTCGAGTATGTATACTTTGATCTTCGAGTGACCCAAATTGATTCGAGGGGGAGTGTTTTCCTTGAAAACTTAAATTTTTTCACTTGTGATTTACTTTTAGTTGGCTCGAAGTTAAATTCTGTTGACTCAAAGTTGAATTATGTTGACTCGAGCTTGAGTTCATTGGACTCGAACTCGATTTCAATTGACTCGAGTTCCACACTTCGAATATTTGTAAGGCTTACTAACATGTTTCATTTTTGATTTACAAATATCATGGATAACCCTCAATCCACCCATCACTCCTCAGACTCACCTGATATTCCTATTGATGACCAACCCTCCTATCATACACGTCCAGATAATTCCGACTCTGATTCCTCCCAACACACAATGCAATCCAATCCAAAAAAAAAACCCTATAAAGCCAACTGAATCAAAGAAAAAGAAAAATCCGACCAGAGTCTTCCCTCCTTGACCAATCTATTTTTTGCAACTCTGGGAGAACAACGACCGATTGAATCTTGACTCATCAAATTTTCTTCATTCTATTGTTCTCGACGTATTTCGTAATCATCCTTTGAAAGATCTGATGAAGTATAAACCTAAAGTGCTAATAATCTATCTCCAACAACTCTGGAATATGATGACTTGTGTCCAGGAGAATAATTTCCACTTCTGACTGAGGACATTGACGAATATAGGCTCAGAATGACATTCAAGAAATTTAAAAGAGCTATATTTGTTCCTGAAGAAAGATCCCCGTTTCACCCTGACAAGATAACATATGATCAATTTCATTCTGAGTCAGAGATATGTGCGGACTTACAAAGAGTTGGATATGCAAATGCCCTCCCCTCAGTTAGAGCCTTTCTTTGTAAATACTTGAAGGGGGAGTGGTATACAATCTGGGGCATTCTGGTCCAATGCCTGACATCAAAGCACGCTGATCTTGATAAAGCAAGTTTGGGGAATTTGAGACTACTGCATGGTTTCATCTTCAACAAACATTATGACTATGGGCTTATTTTTTGGAATGAAATAATCAGACTAGTAAAGGCTAAACGAACCAAGCTGGCAAGAAAGTTTGTGCCATTTCAGAGATTCTTACAATTAATTTTTAGGGCAGCCGTCAACCAGTCGACACAAATTCCAAGACATTACAATTCAGAACCGTGTCCAGACTGGGTGATGACTCATCTACCGAACGAAACGAATCACCTTGACGATATACCGAGAATATTCCCGTCACTACTATATTTTGCAGATTCTGATGTGCCTAGGGTGTGAGATTACTTGCTGAAATATGCTCCTACAATTCTTGTAGCACCGCAAGAACCTACCCAAGGAGACTCCCCACAGAGTGAAGATCAGCTTGCTTGGGAAACTGATCTGGGTATAGAGATGAGGGAAAATTTTCAGAGGGGATTACAAGGGCCATCAGTAGCCAAATATGATCATGAAAACAGCAGTGATAGTGAGCCAACCGCCTCAGCTGAGTACTTCAATACTCAGTCTGATAATGAAGACATTTTTTATTCCAACATACCATTAGATAAAATAATAGAAAAAATAAGTGAGAGTCCACTGAAAAGAAAAAGAAAGTGCGATCTAGCCTTCTCTAAGTCGGGCGACCACACATGCTGTTGAGGCTCACACTATGGGTCTCAACATTGAAATAGTCAGCAGTCCACTGACAAGTACACACCCCCTAGCCACTTAGTTCCCTCTCAACAGGGAACTATTTCAATTTTGCACTGGGATATTACACATCCACTATCTCCGAATCACTTGGAGTCGGTAGATATTGAAAGAAGAAGCAGGCTACCCAAGGCTTCAACATTTTTACCACAATAGTAGAGCCTACAGTTATACATTCTTTTTCTACTATTGGACTTCGTGTCCTAGTCAGAACATCCGTAGTGGAACCCATTGGTGTTTCACGAGGATCGGATAGAAGTCCTATCATCACGTAGACTGAGCCAATCATGAGTACAGGCCACCCTGTTGGTCCGTCCACAGAGGTGTTAATGGGAAATCTAAGTGATCCCGAAGTTACTTATACGTTACCCAAGTTTGTGACCGAGGATTTCTTGATGGATGTCACTGATCATATTGGTCAGGCATTTGGCGAGAAATTATCAATGATTAATGATCAGATGGAAAGTATGATGCATGTGTTGAGGGGAAAGGGTACAGAATCGGTTGCGAGGCAACGGTCGCCTCCCAAGCAGCGAGTGCGGACAATTGAGCATGAATTAGATATGTCAATTGACTACCTACAGAGCCTCCTGCTGGGAAAATGATACCAATGTCTAAAACGCCTACACCAGATGATATAAATTTGATTGAGATGCTAAAGCGTCGAACTGAATCTGAGGCTGTAGATAAGATGGTGTTTGATAAAAGGGTGAATGAGATAGTAGGAAATGTAGAAGTTGTTTACATAAGTTTGATAAGATGGAGCAAATGTGTTAGAAAATTGGATGATTTGAAGGACGAAGTGGTGGTTTTAGAGAAAACATGCAAGGCTCAGTCTCTAAAACGAAAACATGATGATCATGATGACTCTGATGATCATCATGACGTGGAGATGAAGAGACTAAGGACAGAGCCCTCTGCTACTGCTAGAAATGTTGTGACTGTGGAAGAGAAAACTACTGATGATATAGTGGAGAAGACAGTTGGGGAAATGAAAGAAACTGGTGCAGAAAATGAACAACTTCAATTGGTTGTGACTTCGTCTCCTCTACAGGACACGCCACTGGCTGTTGAATTTCCATATACTGAGAAGGATGATTTTGAAATGATTGATGAAGCGTCAAAGGTTGAAAATCCAAAGACTAATAAGGTGTTAGAAGTTGTAATGATTGAGGAAGAGGATGAAGAAGAATTAGTTGATTATAGAAGTGAATCTGAGGTGTATGGATATATAATGACAAATCTTTCATCTGAATCCCTTCTAAAAGTCCAAAGCAACTTAATCTCTCAAGTCCAAGTCTTGTGGATGTTCAACAAACTTTAGGGGATACTTCTTTCAAACCACAGATTTTGTTCAAATCCCCTGAACATTCCACAGTGACGACTCCTGAAATAAGTTCAATCCCTGAACTAACCTTTTAAACCCTTGAATTTCCTGATTCGTCAATTGATCCTTTTGCTAAATACCTTGAAGTGAAGGAAGAAGAATTAGAGGACTATAAGATTTTGGCTTTCGAACAAGTAAGAAAGAAGAAAGAAGCTGAGAATAAATCCAAAGATCTAATTCATTTTGAGACTTTAATGGATTCTGGAGAATTATGTGTTAGTTGGATATGACAGAAAAGATGAATCCCTGAGAAGAGGTATGCAGATACGAATAAATGAAGAACCTAATGAAATGTGCGAGCTTATAGAGAAAGGGAAAGAAGGGAATTGAAAATGAAGGTTTTAGATGAGCAGATAGATTGTGAGAGCTCAAAGAAGAGATGTGTTCCTCGAAGATAAACTACCCAAAACGATTTATTCTAGTAAAGTAATGGAGATTGATAACAGGCTGGTGTACGAGATAACAAATGCTCACCGTACGATTGGGAGCATATATGTAGGTCCCGAATTAATCAAGCAAACAAACAATATATTATAAAGATTACGAACGAGAATATAAATAATAGTCGAGTATATTATAAACCTTGAACGAAGAACACGAAGAACGAAGGTTTCTTTCTCTCAACCAAACGGCTACACTCCAAACACATTCAATAATTCGCTTGTACGTTTTATAAACCCTAAAAAAACCTTTAAATAATAAACCTAATGAGACCTAAGCCCGTGGGCTAAACTATTAAAGCCCGTACATGAATAATCTATGAACTATTAAATAAATACAATTAAACCCCTAGGATTGATTACAATTAATTAGCTCTAACAATCTCCCCCTTTGTGATCAAGTCTGGTTTCTTCAAAATAAGCTTGATCTTCTGACGAGTAATCTCCCTTTTGAATGATCTTCTCTTTCAATAACAGCTTCCAGATATTTCTCAATAGCGAAAATCTTCAACTGATGTGAACATGATCTTCAGCTTTCATAAGAATCTTCAGTCGAATTTGGCAATCAACTTTTTCACCTTGAGAATCAGAAGATATCATCACTTGAATCTTTTGAACTTTTAAACTTTGGCTTTCTCTGATCTTTGACAATTTAACTCTGTTCTCTCCCCCTTGATAATTCAACCGAACACAGATTTTCTTCATATTAACTTTCAATCTGGTTGAAACTACCTTTATCTCTCTGAATTCTTCAGTACTTTCTTTCTTTGAGACTTTAGTATTCTCCCCCCTTAACATGTGAGTTATTCTCCCCCTCATGATGATTAAGAGAATCTTGATTATCATATAATCTTCTCAAATATCCTTGGAAAGATGTGTACTCCCCCTCGTAATATGAATACCTGCTCTTCATCATCGCAAATAGTCATTAGGCTTTGCAACCTGTGACATTGAAATAAGAGATATAGGGAAAAATAACAACCAGGACCACTTAGGTTTCCTGTAACACAATAGTTATGAACTATGTGACCTACGCTCAGCGCTGGCTTTGATGTTAACACTGGTAGGATTCTAATTAATCATTGTGAAATCCTTTTAATAAAGTACCACTATAGTTGTTCCGGCTTTGTCACATTAGACAAGCATTAATTGTCACACAGACATGACTCAATAAGTGTCCTAAGTAGTGTATAAAGATTAAGCTCTAGACACAGTGTGCAATCAAATGAAGTTTAGAGACCGGAGCAGATGTCTTCCTATTTCAATATCAATTAACTCCAAATGAGAATTCAATAGATTATCTGGTAATATATGTGGTAAATGAAACAGTGGCCTTTTAAGAAGCAACTGAGTAGCTAGTGGGGTTAAGTGCTTGCGTCACTGGGTCTATGATGTCTTTTTCAATACCAAATCTCAACAAATAAGATTTGATAGCATATGTAGGAAACCCACCTATTTGTAGGTTTGGATAGGATTGTTCTCTTCTTTTAACCCTTTTGCTCCTCTCAAGCTCTCAAATGCATTTTTCAACTAAAGCTCCCTCCGACTCACTTTTATCAGCAAAGCATGATTTGATGCACCCCCATCTCCTTTCATTTAAACCCCTCTCATTTCCATTTTACCTCTACTTGACCTGATCAACACCCCCGTTGTGTTTGATCCTCCTCAACTAGATCTAGAAGACCCTTACCTCTCATCTATTGGAAGGATTCCTCCATGGGTAGGTCATCCGGTTCTGGGTAGACCATAGGAGTGTAATATATGCCTATACGCTCATGTGGTGCATTTGAGTCAGCATATATTATCAAACGTGATGAACTTTGAGTTCTGAACTAGCATTTATCACAGATAACATAGTATGCTCGGAAGAACTGCTTTAACGATTTGAGAGTGAACTCGGTGAAATGAATTACATGAGATGATACAATGAATCAGATAGATCAGAATGAGATAATTTAAAATAAATGAATGATTCTGATTTGAATGAGATTCGAGATTCATATAGAGATGAGATATCGGGATATGGAAAGAATTATCTGAAAGAATGAATAAGAATGAAACACAATTCAGATATGAACGAATTCGGTGATGAACGAATACATAGGGTGTGGAGAGATTCTCAGAGAACTGCGATCATGAGATCTGATCAGTCAGAATGAGAGTATCAGAATGAATGAATGTATCTTGATTGACATGAAAATTGGATTGATCTCCTCAGGTTGGACGAAAATATTTTCTCCCCCTTAAATGATAATCAGATAAAATCCAAAACAGTTTGCATCATTAAGGGTTAACAATCATTCCTTAAAAAAAACTTTAAATACAAAAGAAAAACTTTTTAAAATTAAATAGAACCACTCCCCCTACAAGTATGCACAAAAATGATTTCTTTTTAAAAATTCTGCATACTTAAAGACTAAAAAACATGTCCTTGTTAACGCGTAGTTGAAAACTCCCCCTGCAAATAAGAATAAATATCAATCAACAGAAAATAAAAGCATAATATAAGAAAGAAATCCATGCTCCCTGTTGTCATTTTATCCTTGATGTTGCACTGACACTCAGATATGCATGCCAAGGAGGAGCTTTCAGAATCATTGTAGCACGGGTTCTAAACAGAGGAGCTTTGAAGACATCTCTTTAAGACACGGGTTCTGTACAGATTTGCACAGAAGCCATTTCATTGAGGCTCGGGTCCTGAACTGAACTGAGCAGGAGCCATCTACCTACAATCACATAACTTTTGGTACCCATTGAAGTTTGGGTCTAGTCAGGTTAGCTTTGGGTACCCATCTCTGAGTAATGACCTTCTTAGGTAACCATTTTCAATTAGGTTCCTTCATGACAGTCTTTGGTGCCCAGTGGAGAGTGAATGTGGGCCCTATTCGTTTATTTACGTGGTTGTTAACATAGTTATTCCTAACTTAGGATACATAACCATTCATAACATGAGCAGAATTATAAAGTTTGGAATGTTGCAAATCAAGTAACTACTTAAAATAATAATTCAAACAAGGTTTATGTGATACAGAATCATCACACGAAGCAGTCTTTTGATTGACAACAAACTGAACTTTGTTATTCTTGATAACATGAGAATCAGATATGGATGGTTGTGAGTCCTTAGGATTCTCGAAATGATTTTTCGCTTGAGTAGAAGAGATGCCCGAGTCATTCTTAGTAGAGAACCAGTTATGCCTGTTGTTGGATTTTCCGATCTTTTGTGGCTTCTAGGAATTCCCTGTACTCTTAGAGTAAGAGTATATTGAAATCCTTATGGCCCTTTTGAAAGAGGATTTATAATGTTAACCTTTGTAAATCTTGATCGAAACTTCCAACTTTTCTTTGCCTTTCTTGATGTCCAAAGGATGTTGCCTTTTAAGTTCAGAGTATGATTCCTTAGATTCAGAACGACTTTCAACCGTGGAATTGTTGATGACAGAAACTTGTGGATTTAAACAGTTTTTGTTAAGGACAAGTTAAGTTGCTAGCCCCTGAATGGTGGCTAGAAGTTGATCTCATTCCTTGTCAAATGATTTAACATTAAGTTTGAAATCCATTCTCGAATAGAAAACAGTCTTTTTGCCTCGTTAAAATCATTTTCTTTTCTTAAGAAAGTGTTTTTGTCTGCATAAAAAAAAAATCTTCGGTTTCTTTTAAGGCTAACTCAAGGGCACGAAATTTATCATTTTGCAACGAAGTGTCAGCTAGAGAAGAATTAAGTTGACCAATTTTGTCTTCAAGATCTGATATTTCTTTGCAAAATGTATCCTTTCTTGCTAAAAATGTCGTGATGTTGTTTCCAATATCTGTTCTAGATCAGAAGCTCGTTGTTCTAGAACAGAATATGGTATGTATTCACGAGGTTTTGGCAAGGTCGGATCAGGTGTAATTTCTTTTGGTTCAACAAATTCCTCTTCTCTAAAATATTTTTATAGTTTTCCTTGAAGAGAGTCGTGATTTAACCAGTCATAAACAAGTTTAATTTGTTTCATATCAGGTCTTGCTCGTTTTTCTACTTCTTCGGCTAACACTTCCGGCCAAGTCTTGTTATAGGGCATAATGTATCTCCAACCCATGGTATCAAAATCATATAAAGGACTATGTTTTTTGTTGATAATTTCTTCCATGACTCTAGGACCGGTGAACCCTAAACCATCTTTAGACTTCAACTCTCTAGGTTTATACATATTTATGGTTTGATCAGTTTGGCCACGTTTTTAAAACCTTTCTTCCATGTCTTTGAGTTTTTCTCTGTTAGGCACAAAAAGACCTCAAACAAACCTGCTCTATATCATGGGGGAGATTATAAATCAAACCTATTTGATACACTTAAAAGGTATAAATTAAGGCATGTTTATGCCTTATTGAAACGTGATAAGTGATTTGCAATATTAGTCAAAGTTGCTCACCCTGTTACATTAGTTGTAACTTAGGCAGATTGCCAAAGCTGTCCTATTCTGTTGGACAGGCTGGACATAAACTATCTACGTTGCTCATGCTTGTTGAGCAGCTTGGACCAAAACTAAGTGTTCCGTTCTTTGTGAACAGGTTATACATACTATGGAATTCATTTCCATGTCATCATGTATTGTATTGGACAAAAAGATCAGTTTGCAAGTCGAAGACAAAGTGGAAAATCATAAGTTGCTTACACTGCCCAAGCTGTTCTGATACATGAAGACAAAGTGGATATTTGAAATGGGTGATAGACCATTTCTTATATCAAAATGGCTCTACAAAAAGAGGAAAGGATTAAAGTTAAGCAATCTGCAACAGAGACCAAAAAGGAAAAGACAAAGATTCTGCTACATAGGGACAAATGTTGTTTTGTCAGAATGTGCAGAAAAGCAGTTTTGTCTTTTTGGAAAGGCACTCCACTATCTCTGCATCCAATGAGGAAGGTTCACTAGTATTCTCTGATAGAGTATAAAAGGAAGCTTGTAAGGAATGTGAGGCAACCAAGAGAGAGATATCCAGAACGTGCAAAGACTTGTGTTTTCATGCATGCAAAGTTTGCGTAGAAAAGAATAGTTAAGTCTGTCCAAGTGTTCTTGTTCAAGTTGTCTGTCTGTCTTGTAAAATCATTGAGTACATCTAAGTGAGTGAATTCATTGTAACTAGTCTGAGTGTGTCTTAGATTAATTGTCTATCTGTTGTTCTGTCATCTCAGTTTGAACCATTCCGTAGTTCAAAGTTGTTTGTAATTAACACTTGTTGATATATACATACAAACATTGAGAAAAGTGTGTTGAAATTCTTAAATAGTTGTATTCACCCCCCCCCCTCTACAGCTTACAGCAACATACGTGGGGAACCTTTTGGGACCTACAACTGGTATCAGAGCAACTTTAGAGTGTGTGTTAACTCTAAGATCTCTTGCATCTCCCTATTTCCCATCATGGACAACAGTTCTGCCAACTCCTCCTCTTACTATGACAATAGGTCAATGGCAAAACCTCCCAAGTTCAATCATTAGTACTTCTCTGGCTGGAAGTGCAAAAGGATGCTCTATTAAGAGAATCTGGATGTACAACTACCAGAGATAGTGATGGAAGGTCCCAATGTGCCAACTTCTGTCACTACTATAACTCCTGCTGATGAAGGAGTTGTTCCTGAAATCATGACCATTGCAAAGGCAAAAGCTCAATGGTCTGCTGAAGACAAACGTCTGGTTGCCCTTGATGCAAAGGTCAGGAACAACCTTGTCATCTCTCTACCTGATGATGTGTTCAAACAGGTTGAGAAGATGAAGACTGCAAAAGAAATGTGGGATACTCTGTGTACCGTCTATGATGGCCCCACAATCACATTGGATAACAGGATCAATAATCTTGTTAGACAATATAAACTGTTCTTTGCAAAGCCAAAGGAGACTCTCACTGAACCCTACACCAGGTTTACTGCCTTGATAAATAATCTCAAAGCTATTGGGATCACTAAAGACAGCTTAAATTTGGTGAACAAGTTTCTGGACATACTACCTGAGGAATGGAATTACTTCTCTACTATCCTCAGATTCTCAGGTACCATCAAAGGCATGGATCTTGTGAATATTTATGGATCCTTGTTAAAGGATGAACAATCAAGGGAACAGAAAAGAATTGCCTTGGAGATGTCCAAAAGAGGTGCAGCCTTAGTGGCCAGCGTGAGACAACCTGTTAATCAGGTGTGTGATGTGTTCACACAAGGTGATCAACTGGCTGATGATGAAATGGAGGAAATGTCTGAAGAAGAGGACTGTGAAGATCTTGCTGAGTTTAATGATGAGCAAATGATTGTCATGCTTGTCAGAAAATTCAATAAGAAGAGGTTTGGCGGTAAGATGCTGCAAAATAAATCAGGTGCCATTAAAAAGAAGGAATTTGACAAAACTAAGGCTGAGTGCTTTAAATGTGGCAAAACTAGCCATATAGCTACTGACTGTGTGTCTAAAGTTGTTGGCTTTTCCTCCAAACCATACAAGACAAACAAAGACTATGGATACAGGGTTAAGTACCTAACGGCCATGGCTAAGCTGAAAAAGTTGGAAGACTCAGTGGCTTCCAACAAGCAGAATGGACTTTTGGCTGAAACTTGTGACTGGGAGGAGTCTGATTCATCATCTGATGAAGAGGACAACAACTGTCTGATGGCCAACAATGATGTCCCCTCAACAAGTAATTTCAAACAGGATCTGGCTGAAGCTAAAGCTCTCAGCACTTTAGAGAACTGGAATCCAACCATGATGTATAAGGTACAAAACTTTAAGGACTACAATTCTGAAGAAAAAGTCAAAATGTATGAATATATACTTGTTGATTTAAAAGCTGCTGTTGAGAAGCATGATGCTTTGAAGTCTGAAATCTCTAAGCTAAAATCTGATCTTGAAATAAAAACTAATGAACTGAACAGCTTTCATGAGTTGAAAACTGAACTTGATGAAGTAAAACACATCAACATCATTTTATTAGAAGAGAAGAGAAAAACAAACTCAAAGCATGCTAAGCTTCAAAAGATTGTTGACTCTTGTTGTCATTTAGCTATGAGAGTCAGTCAATGTATCAATCAGTAGATTCCGGCTCAAATCCAAGCCTATCTTGAAGGAGAGCTTGATACAACAGCTTCTTTTGTTGAGATTAATAATCTGGAAAAAGACTTATCCACTCTTGGTGAGCTTCCAAGTACTTTTATCCAAAAAGTAAATGGAAAGCTGGTCTCAACAAACAGGTTTGTAAGGCCTCAAAACACTGACACTTTGTGTGAAAAAGCTATAAAGACTGATGATGAAATGTGTTCTCCATCAAATTAGCCTGCTAAATGTCTAGCCAGTTCACATAGACAAAAGAAGGGAAAACAAGTTAAAACTGCAGCTTTGGGCACTAGACCTATCAACCAGACAGGTTCTGGATCTAAAGTTGATGGGAAGAAACCTGTTAACCCTTTTGATGTTGAACATTTTGAGAAAAAGTTTTCAAAAGGAAAGCAGCCGCTTTCAACAGGGGTAAGTCTCATGTTGGAAGCAAAACTGTTGTGCTTTCAAATAAGTTTTTAAATCATAGTGGAAAGTTTGTTATAAATGAAGAAAAATCTTTTGTTAAAACCAGAAGTAATGATTATGTTGATAGGCAGCAGTCATCACATCTAAGTAAAGGCAAAGGCAAAGTCATTGCTCAACCTGAGAAAGATGGGAATAAGTTTCCCAAACCTATGGAAGGAAAAAAGACAATCAAACAACCCGTGTTTGATCTCTGCCCTCCCAAAAAGAGGAAAGAGGAGACAGGCAAAGCTGTTGATGTTGTACCCTCCACCCAAGCTATTGGTTCTTCTAAAACAAGTGAGACTTTGTTAAAACATGTTGAGAAAACCAACAAAGATAAACCAGAATGTGTTTCTAGGAGTGCTTCTTCCAAAAAGTCTAAAATGAGAAAATGTTACAAATGTGGAAAGAAGACTCATATGGCCAAAGACTGTCCTGAAACTGAGGACATAAGGCCTGCTGACACTGCTAGCTCCAACCTTGCAAAAACCAGCAGTGTTGGAAGTAACATTGTCATTGAGGAAAGTATCCAAGCTGATACAATCCAAATTGGGAATATTAGTGTAGATCTTAGTGGTCCATCAACAAATGTTGATGAAGAAGGAGAACTGATCCTTATGATGAGTTCCCCTAAAAACTAATATCTTCCCATGACACTCTGCAGGTTACACAACCAAGCCAGGTTTGGTACTTGGACAGCGGCTGCTCAGGCCACATGAAAGGTTGCAAAGATTTTCTGAGTGATCTTAAGCCTGAAAAAGGCCCAAAGGTCACCTTTAGTGACAATGTTCAGGGATCCACAGAAGGATATGGAACCCTTCAAGCTAGTGCTGCAATATTCAACAAAGTAGCCTATGTGTCTGGGCTAAAACATAACCTTGTTAGAATTAGTCAACTTTGTGATTACAAGGTTAATTTTGATGAGCACCTGGGATACATACTAGATCCCCAAGGCAAAGTTGTGTTATGTGCACAAAGAAATAAAGGTGTATATGTTGTAGATATGAACTCTGCTGATCCAACAACTGAAACCTGTTTCATCTCAAGGAGCAATGCAGACCTCAACTGGTTATGGCCCAAAAGGCTATCACACCTGAACTTCAAAAATATCAACAAACTTTGTAAGAAAGAGTTAGTAACAGGTTTGCCTTCTATAACTAATGTAAAGGATAAACTCTGCACTGCCTATGAGAAGCGTAAGCAAAGAAAAACATCTTTCAAATCCAAACATAATTTCTCTATTGATACTCCTCTATTCTTAATCCATATGGACTTGTTTGTACCCGTCAGTGTCTCAAGGAGAGGAGGTAGAAGATCTAGTATTGGTTGATGAGTTCTCCAGGTCTACATGGGTGATCTTCCTAAAGACCAAAGGAGAGGCTGCCAGAGAGATTATTGGATTTATCAAAAAGATGGAAGTTCTAAACTCTGCCCAGGTCAAGCAGCTTAGAAATGATCATGGTACTGAATTCAAAACAGTACTCTTGAGGACGGTTATGACGAAAGAGGGATCTCTCAAAACTTTTCAGCTGTAAGGACTACACAAAAAAATGGAGTTGCTGAAAGGAGGAACAGAACCCTCATTGAAGCTGCTAGAACCATGTTGTGTGCATCAGGTTTGCCTTCATCATTCTGGGCTGAAGCTGTCAATACTGCATGCTTCACTCAAAACAGATCCTTAGTGGTGAAAAGGTTCAATAAGACTCCTTATGAATTACTCAAAGGGAGAGAGAGCCAAATATAAGATATTTACATGTGTTTGGATGTCCCTGCTTCATCCTGAATCAAAGGGACCAGCTCGCCAAATTTGACCCAAAGCTGATGAAGGTGTGCTTGTTGGATACTCAGTTGTTTCTAAAGCCTACAGAGTATACAACTACAAAAGAAAGGTGATAGATGAATCTATCAATGTCACCTTTGAGGAGTCTAAGAATGCTTCAACCAAAGTTGTTCCTGAATCAGTTTCAGGAAAATTCAGCTTCGATGATCTTATGCATTCCAATGATGAGGAAAAGGACTCAAAAGCTTTCACACCACTCAGAGTGGAACTTGTTAACCATAATGGGCATGATGATGATTATATTGGTACACCCTGTGAATAAGTGTACTGATATAGTTAATACACCATGTCCAGAACCAATCAGTGCTGATTTCCCTGGATCCTCTGTTGATGTGTTCAACAATAATGATTCATTCTCAATGGGTGAACAGTCTCAAGACATCAGTGTGTCTGAAAATCTTGAAAGCTGTTCTGCAAGACCCGATGAGAATGAACCCGATACAGAAGAATCTTCATTAAAAGATGATCCTAAGTGGATCAGGCGTCACCCCAATGATCAAATAGTTTGTGACATCAACAAATGGGTGCAAACAAGATGGGACAACTTAGGAAACTTTTGTATGTTTTCTAGTTTTGTGTCCCTAATGGAGACAAAGAAAGTGGATGATGCACTGATAGATGCCAATTGGATCACTGCCATGCAAGAAAAGCTCAATCAGTTTGAGAGAAACAAAGTATGGAAGTCGGTCCCTGTTCCTAAAGGTTAAACAATAATTGGCACCAAGTGCGTTTTCAGAAATAAAATGGATGAGCAAGGTCATGTTATTATAAATAAGACAAGACTGGTTGTTCAAGGCTATAGGCAAGAAGAAGGCATAGATTATGATGAAACATTTGCTCCAGTGGCCAGGTTAGAAGCAATTTCGTTTGTTTCTAGCCTATGCTGCCCACAAGAGCATGAAGGTATTTCAAATGGATGTTAAAGAGTGCATTTTTGAATGGTAAGCTGCAAGAAGAGGTATATGTCAAGCAGCCTCCAGGTTTTGAAAGTGAACAACATTCGGGTTTGTCTATAAGTTGGACAAAGCTCTCTATGGTCTAAAATAAGCCCCTAGAGCCTGGTATGACACTGTGACACCCTTGCCACATAAACCACCATTACATTTAACCAAAGAATAAACACCACATAATTTGATACATAATGATCTAAATACTTAAACAAGTGCGGAAGCAATAGATACATAAATACAGTCCAAGTTTTAAACACCCTACGATGCTACAGGGCTCCAATCTAAATGTACAACTCAATACATTATTACAACATCCCAAATATTACAATATTGATCCCTCATTTCAATTACCGATTGAGTAGTAGATGATCTTCAAAGACTTCAATTAATGACCAAGCTAGAAGGTCCCGCAGTGGATTTCCCTTTTCCTGTAAAAATTCAACAACTGAAGAGTAAGCAAAGCTTAGTGAATACACATATTTACGCATTCTATAAATCTTTATGAAGCCATCCAACAGTAACACCGATGTCGCACGTCGTATACTCTCTTCGTACACAAAGTACGGAACAAGAGCCGCAGCTCCTTCGAGCCAAAGCTCGGCATTAACCCAAACATCTGAGACAAACATAACATCGAGGATGACCTACTGCCTATCAGGACCATGGAGGGATCACCTTCAGGTCATATAGCACAGTGACATCAGAATACAGATGTGACCCGCCGGTCCATCGAAAGATGCACAACAAAGAAACGGACATGCAACAAGCAACAATGTCCGTCTATGTCTACGCAAGTTAGTAGAATTCCAAATGAAGGTGAAACAACAGGTCTCAGCAAGCAATAGCTAACATAAAACAGATAAAGAGATGCGAAATCATATGTACTCACAGTGGGTGCGTTAATTATCTTCAATTTATTTTATTTCTCCTCGGGCTTTCAACCAGAATCACAAAGTACCCCACTGTGGGTTAAACAACACCACAAGGGACCTGATACATTTTCATAGAAAATATATATACCATTAATAACTTATTTAATAATAATTCTCATCACGTTTCACAAGTTACAATGTTAACCCTTCAGAATTGTCATTCGAAATTTATATTTTAATCTCCAATATTTAAGATCACCATTATGTCCAGAAATCATCATTATATATCTGGATTAAAGAAGGTCCTGCTGTTTCTATTTTATTCTCACAACACAAACACAACCGAGATGACTATATATATATATATATATATATATATATATATATATATATATATATATATATATATATATATATATATATATATATATATATATATATATATATATATATATATATATATATATATATATATATATGTATGTATGTATATATATATGTATATGTATATGTGTGTGTGTATATATATATACTTTAAATGTTTTTGTTTCAATAAGAAGGGAATATCGAAACCTTGTAGGTTTCGGTACATCACTATCACTATATATGGTCTCGGTTGCATAAGGTTCACATGAGTTTCAGTATTAATCACCAATACTGAAACCTCAAAAGGTTTCAAGTAGGTTGAGGCACTTCTTGGTGGGTTTCGGTATTCCACACTGAGTCCACACAGTAACCCCCTCATATTTCTCATACACAATCTGAGTCTGCACAAGGTGCCAAAGCTGCTGGAACAAACCATCCAGCAGATTAGCCTTCATCTTATGTTCCTAATGACACAGCTGTTCAACACCCAACAGCTGTTGAAGGACCATCAACCCAAGCTGATGAACCTCAGGGAATGAAACATCCCTCTGGTGAAGTTGCTCCCCAAATGCACATTCATCATCAGTTTTCACCACTGATGATGTTGAAATGCCTATCCCCTCTCCCCATGAAGCGGTGCCTGCAAACCAAGGCACTACTGAGGGAACCACCCAAGGTCTTAATGAAGGTGTGACAATGCCAGTAACATCTGAAAGGCCACCCTCTCCAATTCCTTCACCTCATGATGCAGCTACAGCCACTAATGAAGATCCCCTTGATCCTTCCAAGTTGAGCCACTTAACTTATGCCCAGGCTATGGATTTGCATTCTAATGTATCCCTACCATCACCTACTGACCCCCAAACTCCACAATCCTCACCATCACACTCATCCCCATCAACCCAATCCAAACAGTCAACCCATACACCTCCATCCCCAAAAGAACTCTCTTTGAATAACCAGCTTTCTATGCTGTCCAAAAAGTTGGTTCTTTGGAATCATCTATGACTTCCCTTCCATCTCTCATAACAGACTCCGTGTCTGCACAGCTTCAAGGTTTTCTTGATTCGTTCAAGACTTCCTTTCCAAACCCTGCTTCCCAACCTGATCATTCCACTCAGTTGCTTGCACTCACTATACAGCTGCAACAACTCTCCTCCTCCCTATCCTCCATTCTTACTCACCAATAGGACTCTGTGTCCAGCCCAATGCCCATTCGAATTTGTCCTCATTGACAAATTCGAATTTACCTACAAATTCGAACTTCATATATTAAACTTATATTTGAACTTATGTTTTAACTTATGCTTGAATTTATCTTTGAACTTTATGTTTGAACTTCTTGTAATACATTACATCAAGTTCAAATATACAAACAACCAATATCAAACACACATAATCACATATATCAAACACTAGTCAATATTCAATACTAAGTTACTTGACTTACACAAAATGCTATCAAAACTTAGACTGCTATCGTCACACAGAGTGTACTAACAGACTCCCCCTTGACGATAGCTTCTAACTATTTACATTTTGACTAAGTACTTGGACCATATAGACTACTTCCTGCATATAGACCTATATCTATACATATTCTCACTATCTTCTGGAACAACATGGCCTCAGATCTCCATCCTTCGTGAAAGAAGATATGCTGATCATGTAGCTTCTTCAGGTCGTCCTTAGATAGGTTTATTAAGTGCAGTGGACCATACACTCTCAAAATCACTTTTTCTTGTGCATCTTCCATTACAGCTTCAGCAGTTTCATTATCGATATGCCACCACTTCATGTTACTTAAAACATCTTGTGGCATCGATTTCGTTGGCACCTTCTTCAAACAACTTACAGGTTTGTATACCATTCTGGCCCATGGCCTACCTGTTTGTGGATCAATTCTAGTTTCATCTTCCACTCTCTTCCCGGTCCTTGGCTTTAGTCTCTCAAATTTACCTGACCGACCCTCTTTTCTGATAATCTTCGCAATCACTTCAGCATACGGGTCGTCACCAATATTGATCAACTCCTTCCAAGCTAACTCTTTCACTTCAACCTTGGGTAGTGTGTTGAATACTTTCAGTGTTCGCCTCAAGTATTGAAGTCCATCTCTCCTTTTCAATATGAATAGCTACAATTCTCTGTCAAAGAACCAGCTTATAATTCCACCTGAGAGATTTTCAGAGCCCGGAACTCTCATTCTTCTCTTCATCTTTGGCTCTGTCTTCTTCTCTTCTTTCCGGAACCATAAATTCATCAATTCATCCCTAGATGGCTCTCTCTCAGCTTCTTCAAGTTCAGCATCTTCTACCGAGGCTATTTTGATCTCATCAATATCAATCGCATTGTGATTGTCTTGGACATATAACTCCGTGATAGGCTGTGAGTTGACAATCACTTCATTGACATTGTCGTCTTCATCCTCTATCACTTCATCATCGGATCTCCAATCAACTATTTCCTCCGGCACGAATTCTCCTTCCTCCAACTCTTCTATCTCATCCTCAAAATCAAATTCCATCACTTCTTCCTCAATATCCCTCAGAGCATCTATCATTTCGCTCTCAAAAGTCTTTGAGGGACTAGCTTCACCTCCTTCAGCTCCAGTCTGACTCGGCTCCCCCTGAACTTCAGCGTGTTCAGCAGAAGAAAATCTATTGGCTCACTGTCTTTTGGTGCATCGGGATCATTGCCTTCGTCATCTTCCCTTCTCAACTCCTCAGTATCCCTGCAACTAGTCTCCCCCTAAGCCTTTAGATTTTTCATTAATTGCTCAATGAGGGACCTCATAGTTCGGATCTCTGCAGCCTGATCGGCGACGAATGTCTTCAATTCAAGATTTTCTTTATCGATATTTGCATTATGTGCTTGAAGTTCACCGACGGCTTTAGTAAGTTGAAATATTTGGACTTGCTGGAAATCTACCTTGCTTCTGAGCTCAGAAAACCTTTGATTGTCAGTGAAGGTGGATGAGGTCGATGGAATGGATGTGATAGGTGACGGGATGATTGGTGGTCGAATTGATGATTGAACGGGTGGTGGTTGAATAGATGGTTGAGCGGATGGTGTTTCAGGCTCAGAGGCAGAAGCAGACGAAGCTCCCTGCATAAATCGATGCCTTTTGGCCCTCTGCCTAGGCACCAAAGGAGCGGTATCCTCAATCTCAAAGTCAGAGTCATCGTCATCGGAATCTCTCGATGCTCTTCTCTTTTCTGCCTCTTCATCAGTAACCAATATTCTGGATCCATATCTGCCTATTCGGACAGCCGGATCTTCCATCTCTTCTCTCGATGCCTCAGCCTCAATCTCCTCTACTTCCTCTGATGACGACTCAGAGGTGGTCACTACCTGACCCTCTTCCTCTGGCTGATAATCATCTATATCTCACATAAGATCATCAATAGTAGTTGGAGGCTCCAAAATATCACCAACAAGCTCAGTAGTAATCTCTTCTTGAGCATGAGAGCCTGGATCCTAAATTTCTTCCAAAGTTTCCACCCGTGGATCAATTACGGGGGCTACAACTGAAGGACCCGCAACGTCCATTGAAGGACCTACTTCCAGTGACTCTTGTACCCTACTTGATGAAGGCCTTGAAGCCTGAATCTGTCTGGCTTGAGCTCTCTGCCCCCTTCTTGGTTGTTGCTGAGGCCTCTGCTGTTGTTGTTGCGGCTGCTGCTGTACTTGAACTTCACCAGCCCAGTTCGCACCTTCTGGGGCTTCAAAATCAGGATTCACCACAGCACCAAAAAGTGGTGCATCTACTGGTCTAACCAATTCACCTTTACGGGCATTGTGCGCTTGACAATCTGCAAAAATCCGCTTCTCGATCACGGCGACACTCTGAATTTCTGGCAATTGTGGCAGGTTTGGCAAAAAAATGTCTGATCAGCATCATAACGAACCTAGGGTACATCAAAAATCTTTCTCTTGTTGGAGCTGTTATTTGGTGAACAAACTCCGCAAATAACATTTCGGAGTAACTAAACCTCTGGTTGTAAACCAATGCTATCATCGCCGATTGCATCTCGACACGATGTAGTCAAAACCGGATTTCTTTGGAGCGAAGCACACCATGAAGACATGTGCCAGATACCTCCATTGCCCAATTAAACCACTTTGCATGTACGATGCCTTAGCCACATCAAGTCCATACCCCATCCTTAAGATGTTGCTTGCCTAACTTCCAACGGGAAGTCAATTGGCGCAGCTTCCTGCTCGGCTGTTCCCAACTGCAAAACCCTGCGCAACACATCGGCGGACAACACGAGAGGCTGTCCGGCGATCCTTGTCCGCAATACTGTTGGAGTTACTGTACAGTCGACCTGCAGATGATCCTAAAATTGCCTAACGTAAGGCAGCACTATCTGCACATTATGCGAGACGGCATACGACACCCTTGAAGCTGCCAAAAAATCCACCATTTGGCGAAATGCCTGAGCTTCAGGTAGCTCACGGTGCGGTTACACGACCATATTATGCTTTTGAATAAAAGCTCTATCCCCCATATCAGCACAATAAAGTATAAAATATATTAGAAGGGACAAAATAACAATAAACTTGTTTAAATTCAAATTTGCTTTATTTTGAACTTATGTAAGTTCAAAATCCAACACATATGAATTTCTACAAGTTTGACTTAAAAATTAGTCAAATATTTCGATTTTAACAGCAAATTTGAATAACATGTTCGAAGTTAACCTTAATTCGAGTTTAGTGATATGTTTGAACTTAGGGACAAATTCGAACCTAATAACAAACTCGAATGTCGGCATTTTAAACAAAACACCAAGATTTAAACCATTTTAGACTTAGAAAATCACACCCATCAGTCCTAATAGGTTCCAATTGAAGATATTTTCCACTTATTTGAAGTTTCACCGGTTCAAACTTTGTGATTTTGAATCACAAAGTTCAAAACCCTTAAATCCTCAAATCTAGTCGATTTTGGCTCAAATTGAGTCTAAAACATCCTAAATCTTGTATAATGATGTTAATTATACCTAGATTTGGTAATATACTCGAATACAAACGGACAAAACTTCGACAAATAGGAGAAAACTCGAAGACGACAAACTCGAACACTTAAACTCGAAATCGCACTGAACAAACTCGAATGGTAAACTCGAATGTAGGTGAATAATGAATGTTCACTGTTGACCTATATATACTAACCACCTTCGAATTTGTCTCCAAATTCGAATTTACTGCCAAATTCGAATGTAACATTCGACTTTGGCTTAAATTTGAATTTAACTGAAAATTTTGAAAATCTTTGAATTAAATTCAACTTTTCCAACTTTTTCGTGTAACGGAACAAACTATGCTAAATTTATTTACACTAAGCACGAGATTTTCATGCAATGTTTATTTATTCAACTAAGAATGCATCCTCTGTAACTTTGACCTTTTTCCTAAAATAAGATAAAATAAAATAGAAGAAAATAAAGTAAATTAAAATTTTGAACAAAATTTATACTTAAACTAATCTACAATATTTTTAAAATTTACAACCTATACTTTACACTAACAGAATATTTTTGGCAAGATCAGTCAAAGAAAGGTTCAATCAGATAGCGGTGTCAAATACGCACTTTCAGTATCTTACTTTCACACTTAGGAATTTTTGATTCCTTTGATTGTTTGTCGTGACATACATTTCTAGACGATTGTTGGTATTATTTTCCCTTTAAACATGTTACACTTCGGAATATCCCTTGGCCTTTTTTTATTTATCAAGAAATTACCTTACGTGACTCATACTTAGACATACTTTTATGATCAAGGCATACACACAATGATTATAACTTTTCGATATTGCAAACTTTCTTTAAAAGGCAAACGTCGGACACAGTTCTGTATTTACATACAACAGAGTGTCTTAGTTTGTCTTAAAGTTTATTTTAAAGCTAGCAAGACAGCGGTGACAGGTCTGTACCGACGTACAACAAAGCGACTTATCTTGCTAACTCAAGTCAAACCAGAGGCAACAGGTCTGTACTTACGTACAACAGAGTTACTTGTTTTGATTCCCAACTCAGTATCATGATTTTCTATTCTTTTCATTTCTTTAAGATGTATCTGATGTTGCTATACATCCCCAGAAAGTTTGCATACCTCATTTAGAATCAATGTATGTATGTCTCTAACATAAAAATTAAGACCATTTGGTCATACATCTAAGTTAGTGACACGTCTAACTTTTTCTTGAATATTTTATTAGCTTTGAGACTCCCTATATGTATTATGACTACCAACATATCAAACTAGATAATGTATAACACTTAGAATTTTTATGTGCATTATGTGTGAAAGCTGAACACTTAGAGATTGTAAAGACTGTGCTAATTTTCGTCACTTTGAACCTATGTATCTAAGACTTAACTCATTTTCTGATATTCTCTTTTTTTGAATTTTTATGGTTTTCTCTCTTTTTTTTGTTTTTCATAAATAAGAATAAGAAAATAAAATGACCTACTAACTTACTATAAAAAGAAAGAAACTCTACTGCTATAAAAGGAAATAAACTCTACTAAGGTCAATTTACTCTGGATTACGCATTCCGTTTAGTTGAACTAAATACTCAAAACGTGACTTATCAAAAGCTTTGGTAAATAAATCTGCATTATTATCATCCGTTGCGACTTTTACCAGCTTAATTAAGCTCTTTTCAGCACAATCACGAATAAAATGATGTCTTATGTCTATGTGCTTGGTTTTACTGTGTTTAACTGGATTATTTATTATTGCAATAGTTGACTGGTTAAGTATAAGTCAAACCGTAATCCCGCAATTGTTGTTATATCCACAGAACCTGTGAACAGCAACTACCCGCAGCAACATATTCGGCCTCGCACGTGGACACGGCTACCGAAGTCTGTTTCTTACATTGCCAGGAAACGAGCCTCCCTCCAAGGAACTGACAACCTCCAGTTGTTGACTTGCGATTCAAGCTGCATCCTCCATGGTCTGAATCCGTGAACGCCTCCAATTCCAGATCGCCCTCCGCGTGATACCAAAGTCCCAGCTTCGGTTTCGACTTGAGTATCTTAGAATCCGCTTCACAGCTTTCATGTGCATCTCTTTTGGATTAGCTTGAAACCTAGCACAAATACACACAGCAAACATTATATCAGGTCTAGAAGTAGTTAAATACATGAGTGACCCAATCATGGCCCGATATAACGTCGGATCCACATCGGTATCACTTTCTGTACCCGGTCTGAGATTATGATTCACTTGAATCGGCGTGCTGAAGTGAGCTGTCAGCTTGGTTCCTTCCATCCCGAAGCGCTCTAAGATATCATAAACATATTTTGTCTGATGAATAAACATGCCCTCCTTCCTCTGTTCGACTTGCAAACCCAGAAAGAAGTTTAACTCACCCATCGCACTCATCTCAAACTTTGACTTCATCACCTTTTCAAAATCTGTGCACATCTGCTCTTCTGATGATCCAAAAATGATATCATCGACGTACACTTGTACCAAGATGAAATGTTCACCTTTTCTTTTCACGAACAACGTACTATCTATTCTCCCTCTTTCAAACCCGTTGTCTAAAAGATGATTAGATAGAGTCTCGTACCATGCCCTCGGTGCTTGATGTAATCCATACAAAGCCTTATCCAACCGATATACTCTGTCTGGATATTTTGGATCTATAAACTCGGGCGGCTGTTCCACATATATCAGCTCCTTCACTTTCCCATAAAGAAACACGCTCTTTACGTCGAGTTGATAAACTTTGAAACCTTTGAAGGAAGCAAAAGCTAAAAACAAACGGATTGCTTCCAGCCTTGCCACTGGCACAAACACTTCATTGTAATCGATTCCTTCCTCTTGGTTGAAACCCTTTACCACAAGCCTTGCTTTGTTGCGAGTGACTATACCACGATCATCTCTCTTGCACTTAAAAACCCATTTGGTTCCTATTGCAACTTCTCCTCGAGGTAACGGAACCAACTCCCACACTTCTAGTTTCCTAAACTGTGACAGTTCTTCCTGCATCGCTTCAACCCAAGAGTTGTCTTTTAGTGCCATTTGCACATTTTTCGGCTCTACTTGTGTTGTTTTCCTTTCTTGCACGGTAAACACTTATCCTCAAACTGAAAACTCTTCATGGGAACACCTTGCACCAATCCATTTTTCGTAATGTAGTTCATTTTTCTTAGGTGCAAGTGTGTCATACGTCTGTTCCATAAAACCGATTCAGTCTCTAAAGCTTTTGATAGTAGACAAATTGGTCCCATCGAAGATTCCGGCTTGTTCATGTCGAGCATGTATAGGTCATTCTTCCTTGGAGCCCTCATCAGCATCCATTCTTCAGTCACCTTGAATCCCGGTTCAGCACTAACGCCTCAGTATCAGTGAAAAGTACTGAGTTCTTCTTATCACAGATTTGAGATACACTAATGAGATTGTGAACCAGTTTATCAACGTGATAAACTTGATCCAATTTGATAGTCCCATTAGTGACCACTCCAGTACCGGTGATATTTCCTCCTTTATTGCCAGCGAATGATACAAAGCCCCGATTCCCTCCCTTGAAGTCTGCAAGGAGACTTCTTTCCCTTGTCATGTGCCTGGAACAACCACTGTCAACGAACCATTTGTTGTTTGGACCTGTAGTTATCTCCTGCACATGAAAGAAAATAGGTTAGTTATCACGGGGAACCCAAGCCATAACTGACTTGGTAATACCATTCTCGTCCACATACTTAAACTCTTTCAAATACCCATATATCCTTTCAGGTGTCTTGGGTTTTTGATTTTGAGCCTGTTGTGGTGCAGAGTGATTTAAGTTCACTCTCGGCCTTTGTGTAGGCATTTGCTATGGAGCTCTTGAATAGTTTCGATTATAAGGCATTTCCGATTGATATCCCTGAGCTCTACCTGGTGTTTGATGTCTTACAGGAGTGTGTGACCTAACCGGAGTGTAAGCTCTGCTAGGTGTAGTACTCCTATAATTTTGTTGTGGTCCTGACCTAGATTGATTAATGACTCTATTTGGTGAATTAGTCCTCATCACTTCTTTGGGTCGACCTGACACAGGTGTTTGTTTCACATCAGATTTTGGTGTGGCCTGCACAGTTTTCTCGGTATTATGAGAACTACTTGTGCTTGCAACACTTGTAGAAGGCTTATGTTGTTCCGGCTTTCCAGTTTTAGGTGTAGAGTCTACTTTCCTATGTGGACAACTAGAAGCAACATGTCCCCTTTCATGACATCTAAAGCAAGACATTTTGTCAATCGACTTTTTATGTGTGCCCTTTGACTTAGATGTCTCACTAGTGTCTAGTTCTTTCGGCTCAACTATAGTGACTGGTTCCTCCTCTTGATCATTAAAGACAATTTTGGCTTGTCCTACCGGCTTATCACTAGAGGATGGCACAAATTTGACCTTCTTAATCTTGACATTATTACTAGTCACCTTAGTTTCCTTATCCTTAACTGGTTCAGACATAGGTTCAGGTTTTACCTCTAAGTCAACTGGTGTTTCAGTTTTCTCCTGAGGTTGAGGTACATAATTATCATTGAAAGGTGGAGGACTCTCATGATACCCTAGACCTACAGGCTTCTTAGACTGACGCTGTGCATCTAAGATTTTCCCTAGGTTGAGTGATGAGTTCCTAAACTTTTCAAGTTTACTATTTACCTCAGCTACCTTTACCTTAGATTCTGCTAGCTCTAATTCTTTGGTTTTAAGCTCTTTGTCAATGCCTCAACATGTTCATACATCAGTTCTAATCTAACACACTGTTCACTGAGCTTGTCCTTTAGAACTACAACATCTTGTGCATCAGCCTTAAGCTTATCCCTAAGAACTTCCTTTATATCTACTAGGCTAGCGTTGTCTGATTTTAATGATTCATTCTGAGCAGATATGTTTTGATGTGATTCAAGTACTAAATTTAACCTATCGTTAGACGTGGCACACAAAACACATAAATCATGGAAAAGAGAGAAATTCAGAAGTACCTTGGAGTGATCAGATTCCACATTGGCCATCTGTGCGGCGAACTCTAGTATTGTCTGATCTTCTGACTTTTCTACCAACATCGGACTGCTTTCATTCTGATTGTTGTCCCCTATCTTTTCCTCTGCTCCATCACTTCCAGTCTCAGTCAATTCAGCCATAAAGGCTCTAGCGTTCGACTCTGGATGTGTACTCCAGTCATAAGTTCCATCAAGCTGTCTGTCTGATGTGACGTTGGATAAAAGACCAACTATATTCGCCTGACTGGTTGAACTACCCGGCAAATATCTCCCTTGCGATTGATTCTGATACTGGTTCTGGTAGTTTTCTACTTTCGGTCTCTGACCCTCTCTAGCGAAGTGTCCTAACCCTTGGCAGTTGTAACACTTAACATTGGACTTATCAAACCCAATCTTATTGTTACTATCGTTGAGGTTTCTGCCCCTCCTCTTGATGAACCTTTTAACTCTCTGAGTTACCATGGCCAGTTGCCATTGCAGATCCATCTCTTCTAGATCATCAGGGTCTACCTGATCGTAATCCTCATCCCAAAGCGCAGGATCGTTGATTTTGCCCTGAACACAATTGCCGTAAGCGGCCACAAATGAAGCCAACAGATTCAGATGGTCTTCATCTGATTTTGCGCTTATAGGCATTTTTGAATACCCTTGAGATGTAGATGTAGGTGTAGCCTGATTCTGCTTTTCTTCTGGTCTAGCAAACCCTAAGAAAGCCCTACTTACTGAGTCTTCTAATTCAACCGGTGTCGATGTCTCACCCGAGAAGAATTCTGTAGCCGTCTTCACATTAGTTGCCCCTGAAGATTTGGACTTCCCAAAGTACATGCCCGGATCCTGTACTTGTTCGTAATCCCTTTCCTTCTTAAGCAATTCAAAGTGATATGCCCTCAGCGTTCCTATAACATTATCTAGGGTTAGAGTATAGAACTTGTCTTCATTATGCTTTATCAGCGCCACATACATTTCCCATTTGGCTGGCAAAGCATCTAGAATTTTGTTAATTTTCTCTGTTTCACTATACTCCACATCGTGGCTGTCTAACTCAGTCAATAAGTGATAGAATCTGGTAATTGTCTCATCCAGCTTTTCGTTCTTCAAAGCTTTGAAGATAGCGAACTGCTGCTTGAGCATTTCCATTCTATTCTTTTTGACCCTCGGGTTACCTTCACACCGTTTCTCTAAAGCATCCCACAGCTCTTTTGTTGTCTTCTGATTGCGGAAAGTGTGTAAGATCTCCTGAGGTAATGTCATTCTAATGATAACGAATGCACGGTTCTCGGCTTCATACAGCTTTTTATCGTCGTCCTTCATCTTTGAATATGGCACAACCTTTTGTCGTCCTTCAATTTCAGCCGTAGGTGGAATGTATCCTTCGTCTATACAAATCCACATCCACATATCATTAAACCTCGCAAAGTCGGCGAACCTATCCTTCCACCAGTAATAATCCTCTATTTTCATCAACTTAGGTGGAGAATTCGCTTTGCCGACCTCGTGATCCATCTCAATGAACCTCTGTAGACTTGTCATTGTTTCAAATATTTTTGAGTTTAAACTTAATTAATTTAATTCGAAATTAATTTAAATTAACTCTTTCGAATTTGAATAAATTCGAATTTAATTAATTTTAAATTGGTTTGGAATACAATTCGAAATCAAATTTGAAGTCCAACTATGTTCGAAATTAATGAGAAAGTCGAATGTGTAACTAAATTCGAAGGTCCTTATTCGATTTTAGAGTAAAATTGAAAGCCAAGCAAATTCGAATTGGCCAAACTCGAATCAAACCCTAAGGAACCTCGAAAGGAGCGTATTTGCAGACAAACTCGAAAATGAGAAAACCCTAATACCCTTTTAATAAACTCGAGCGCCGCAAGTTTGAAAAACGGCTAATACTTCGAGTTTTTCAAGTTTTCAGATTAAACCAATATTTTTACGAGTAAAAATACTGATTTCGATCAAAAACTTGAAGCACTACAAAGTATTTTCCGAGATCTGACTTGTTAAACTCGAAAACCTCCAAAAAACGTGATATTATCCGCCCAAAACGTGAAGAAACCTAGGATGTTGCTTATGAACACGAAGAACACAAAGAACACCCAATGGCTCTGATACCACTTGTAAGGTCTTGACTCTACGGATCTATCTCGACGCGACACCGTCAAACGAGTGCGGAATCCTCGTTAGCGGCTTGACGGTAAGATCACACACACGGAAACACGGAGACTACCACGGTGTTAGACGAACGACTACGAACGCCCCTACACGATGATTCTCTCTGAAACGACTCTCTGGAAAACTTGCAAGTTTGAGATCGCCCTTTTGCTTAATCGCTCTGAAATTCTGCAAAAGTCTAATAATTAATCGAATTAACCCTTAATTATACCGACTGATTCGAGTTTGTCTAGGACAAATTCGAATCAGGCCCAATGCCCATTCGAATTTGTCCTCATTGACAAATTCGAATTTACCTATAAATTCGAACTTCACATATTAAACTTATATTTGAACTTATTTTTTAACTTATGCTTGAATTTATCTTTGAACTTTATGTTTGAACTTCTTGTAATACATTACATCAAGTTCAAACATACAAACAACCAATATCAAACACACATAATCACATATATCAAACACTAGTCAATATTCAATACCAAGTTACTTGACTTACACAAAATGCTATCAAAACTTAGACTGCTATCGTCACACAAAGTGTACTAACAAATTCTGTGGCAGAAAACTTTGATGATATGCATGTTTCCTTTGAACTCACTCTAGCTCAGCTTCAAAGTTTGGTGTTCCCAGAAACTGATAGGGATGTTATTTCCCAGTTGTCATCCCTTGCCACTCCTCATTCATCTTTTCTTCAAACCTGTGTTACCTAGCTGGTAGAAGTTAAGGACAACCTGACTTTCTTAGTGCATAGCCTGGGCCTGGTTGGTTAAAGACCTGTCACCAAACCTGTTGTTGTCCAGCCTGTTGGATTCGTTCCTTCAGGCAAACCTGATATTCAAGGCTCTATACCATCTCCTTCAAAGGGTGAGAAGTCTAAATCTGCCTCGAAGACAAAGTCTAAGGGGGAGAATCTTCATCTCCCTCTAAGGAAAAATCAGCATCAGTAACCCAAGTAGCAGGACAAGTCCAAACTGGTGAAGCTGCAGTTACCTCAACTGTCTCTGCAACCATTGCTTAGCCTACTCAGGTTGGATCTCCAAACCTGCACCATCTAAGTGAGAGGAATCCATTCCTGAGGACAGACCAAGCAGAAGGAGACACTTGATTTTGGAACCAACTGAAGAAGAAGAAGAAGAAGAGGAGGAGGAAACTGAAGCTGTTCTAACTAAAGCAGCAAAGGGGAAAGGGAAAGCCTCTGTGGACACTAAGTATCTCAAAGCTGCTCAGCTAAAATTTGACAAATCTCAGGCCAAAGATATGGGCATTCCACTAGACACTTATTATAAGTGGAAACAAGAGCAGCTTCAGATCCTTGAGAGTAAGAAGGAGGAAGCAGCCTCTGCTAAAGCCCTTGCATACAAAAAGGCAAGAAAGATTAAAATTCACTCCTTGGATGTTCAAAGGAAATTGATAGAGGCTGCCAATGAGTCAGTGGTTGGTAAAGAGGGAGAGAAGGAACAGAGTGCACAGGTCTTGGTGACCAAATCAAAGCCTGTATCCTGACCAGCTAAAGCCCAACTCCATTTTGACAATATGGCAAGAAAGAAATTCTTTAATGTTGCCAACAGAATACTTTCCAAGGAAACCATTGTCAAAGCTGTCCCCATAACAAGAAAAGGTAAGCAGTGGAGACTTCAGATCACTAGGCTAGGTGTCGAGGGTCCTGAATTAGAAGCCTATGAAGCCACTGATATTGCCTGCATGGGATATAGGGAATGGGTTGAATTGGTTGTTGCCCTGAGCAGATCAAAATCTGATACTGCTAAAGCTGTCAGGGCATATGTCAAAAAGCTGATGGAAAAAGTGAAAGACCTGGGCTTGATTCCTGAAGAACAAATCAAGGGTACCTCACTGGTAGAACCCAAGATTAAGCCCAGGAGGCAGAAAAAGGATACAGAGCTTAAAGAGCTCATCATGATGATTGAATAGGGTATGTATGTTGTTGAAATCAAATGGATTGATCATAGCCTGCCTGAGGGAGTTGAGCCTGAAGAAGGTAAATTTATTGAAGAGCCTGAAGTTGGGGTATTCTTTGTGGACCCCTTGAGAAAGATAATGTGTTTCCAAAGAGCTTCAGATCTTCATAAACCTGGACTTAAGCAGATCATTGCATTCAGACTCTCAAAGGATTTTGAACAGCATGCAAGATGGAGAGTCATCATCTGGGAGCAGGTTAAAAGTATTCTATGAAAGAGGAGAACTTGAAAGTCCTAACTTTTTGTTCCTCAGAAGTTAGATAGAAGAAATTGATGCCAGAATTGGAAAGGCATATGAGAAGGCTGAACAACAACAACAGCTTCAAGGTCCCCTGCTACTGAGTAGATGAAGAATGGAAGTTGTCCATAAGTTGGACAGGCTTGCCATTATTTGCTCCCAACATCAACAGTCCAAACTTGTTGAAATTATTTTCTTGTACATATGTTGTACTTTATTACATCAGTTGTAATTTATCTCAGTACATTAGTTGTACTTTTGTAAAAACATATGTTGTTTAAATCAATATCAGTATGTATAAAATTGATCTTTTACTGTACTTCAATGTTGTACTTTCATTTCAGCAAATGTATTGTAATATATATATATATATATATATATATATATATATATATAGTGATCATTGATATAATCAGCTTAGACTGATTATTGCAAATAGGAGGAGATTTTTAGGCACAAAATGGTCTCAATCAAACCTGCTCTATATCATAGGGGGAGATTATAAATCAAACATGTTTGATACACTTAAAAGGTATAATTTAATGCATGTTTATGCCTTATTAAAACATGATAAGTGATTTGAAATATTAGTCAAAGCTGCTCACCCTGTTACATTAGTTGAAACTTAGGCAGATTGCCCAAGCTGTCCTATTCTATTGGACAGGCTGGACATAAACTGTCTACGTTGCTCATGCCTGTTGAGCAGCTTGGATAAAAACTAAGTGTTCTGTTCTTTGTGCTGTTCTTTGTGAAGAGTTTATACATACTATGGAATTTGTTTCCATGTCATTATGTATTGTCTTGGACAAAAAGATCAGTTTGCAAGTCGAAGACAAAGTGGAAAATCAGAAGCTGCTTACACTGCCCAAGCTATCCTGATACATGAAGACAAAGTGAATATTTGAAATGGGTGACAGACCATTTATCATATCAAAATGGCTCTACAAGAAGAGGAAAGGATTAAAGTTGACATTCCTCTTTAAGGTAAAGCAATCTGCAACAGAGACAAAAAGGAGAAGATAAAGATTCTGCTACATAGTGACAAATGTAGTTTTGTCAAAATGTGCAAAAAAGCAATTTTGTATTTTTGGAAAGGCGCTCCACTATCTCTGCATCCGATGAGGAAGGTTCACTAGTATTCTCTGAGAGAGTATAAAAGGAAGCTTCTAAGGAATGTGAGACAACCAAGAGAGAGATATCCAGAACGTGCAAAGAATTGTGTTTTCATGAACACAAAGTCTGCTTAGAAAAAAAATAGTTAAGTGTGTCCAAGCTGTTCTTGTTCAAGCTATCTGCCTGTCTTGTAAAATCAGTGAGTACATCTTAGTTAGTGAATTCATTGTAACTAGTCTGAGTGTGTCTTAGATTAGTTGTCTATCTGTTGTTCTGTCATCTCAGTTTGAACCATTTCGCAGTTCAAACTTGTTTGTAATTAACACTTGTTGATATATACATACAAACATTGAGAAAAGTGTGTTGAAATTCTTAAATAGCTGTATTCACCCCCCCTTCTACAGCTTACAGTAACATATGTGAAACCTTTTGGGACCTACAATCTCTTAGTTTCGTTCTCTCAGCCAGTACATACTCATATTTGTAGTCACTTTCAGATTTATCAGATTTAAGAACTTGATGATCGTATTCCTAGCTGAGACATTTTGGCAAACAAGTCTTTTTTCTCATTATTAGCCTTAGAAACTAATTCTTGTAACACTAAAATGTTTGTTTTCAAATCAGACTTTTCATTTTGAGCATTCCTAGAGGCAGTCTTAAATGCATCTAACTTCTTAGCAAATCTAATTCTGTATCGGGTCCGATTCGATTAGAGTGTCGTGTCTGGGTCTGCTATCTATATATGTTGGGGTTTGAGTTACAATTGGGGATCTGTGTGATTTCAGGGACGAGTCAGCGAGCAGAGCCGAGTCAGAGACTTCGGGATTAGTGGATTGATCAGATTAGTACCCGAGCCTTTTTCCAAATGAGCGCTCCATTTTCTGAGTTGTATCGTGTTATATGTGTATATTGTGTTATACTATGTGCGAGACAGGGACGTGGGCGTCATGTATGATTCTGTTCTTACATATGTGATATATGTGCATGTGATGAGATCCAGTCCGGGGGTCCGTGATGAGGTCCGTGATGAGTTCCATACAGACGGTGATTCGCGATGTGTGATCGCGCGAGTTGACTGTCCCTAACAGTCCTTGGGGCGTGTATACACGGCAAGGCCTGTAGCCGGTTCGCGCCCGTGCTACAGGGTTTTCGCTAACCACCGGTGTACACGGTCGTTAGCCGGGGAAGTGTCCCCTCAGTGATTCTGTGTGCAGGACTTCGGATCTCATGCTATGTGTTCATACCTGTATAATGATGTGATTGCCAGGGATAGAGCAGAGATTGCTTTGCGTGTATGTGCTATGTGTATGTGTGTTTTGTGCTTACTGTGCAGAGTCTAACCCTCGCGTACTCACGAGCTTTCGAGCTTACGTATTCGAGTCTGCCATGTTCAGGGGATCAGGAAAGGGGTCGGTAGCCGGGTTTGCTGATCAGGGACTCGCTGTTACCTGAACAGTACTGTATCCATTTTGCTAGTAAATATGTTAGTACTAATCGTGATTGTACTTCTGCTAGTGATGTAAATGAGTAGATTACGTGTTAAAGATGTTTAAGTGAAAGTTTTAAATTATCAGTGATTTCGGCTTATCCTATGACACGTGCATGATAGAGTTATTGAGATATTGCCACCTGTGTATTGTATCGACGTGACATTTATGAGATCGGGAGGGGTGTTACAAAATAAATTAAGAAAATTATATTTAATATTTTCTGAATGATTTAAAAATTATAAATTAGATATTTGGACATATTAGTGAGTTTAAAAGTTTTTGAAGGATATATATGTAATAAGAAAATTTACAATGATATATAAGTAATAATGAATGTTATATGAAATTCTCCCTTAAATTTTCGGTATTTCGTATTCCCTCAAATCTATCTATTCTATTAAAAGAGTAAATAGATGCCACTTAACACCTAACTAGAATGCCACTTGGCATAACGTGGATACGACACGTGTATAATCTATAGTTTCTATATTAAAATAATAATTACATTAATTAAATTAATTTAGAAATAAAAAATCCCCCTCTAATTTCGGATTTCAAATTTAAATTTGAGTCTATAACTTACATCTTTTGTTGGCTTCTTATCCAAACTTCTTAACTTCTATAATTTTTTTTCCTTTTTTTGTTATTATTTAATTTTTAATTATATATTTTACATTTAACCACCGTATATATTTTAAATAATCACTTTAACGTTGTAATAAAACAAGTTACTATACACGGGTGATATTATACCAGTGCACTAAAAATTCCCAACCCCTCCATCCCCAAAACCTCCTGTTGTGTTGACCCGAACACGTAATCCAGAAGCTATTCTCGTATCCTGAATGTCTGGGCCTCAGTGTTGCGAAAATCCTCCAGTCGCCACCTCTGGCGACTCTGACCAGGTCTTGCAGATCGGATCACTCAATTCCTATGTCTCCGGGAATCCTGATTCGAGAATTGCCGTTATCCTGATTTCTGATGTTTGGGGTATTTGACTCTAATCCCCTTGTAAGCTTATGTAGTCATCAGTTCTGATTGTTGCAACCTATGATGATAAGTGTTCAATTCATCTTTTTAATCATCAACGAAGCTAATTCATTGAAAATTACCAGTCGTTTTTATTGGTTTTGCATGTTTACTGTAGTTTGTATGATCATTGACTCATCAGCTTGTTGTAATTTATGTGTTTGGTATCTTTTGGGCAGGTTATGGAGCTCCAAAGTTGAGGTATCCCTTGTAAAAAAAAACTATTTTATTTTTTTTTAATTTTTTAAATGTTTGGTTGCTTAAATAGTTCTAGATACAATAGCTGCATAATGTAGCGCTGTGCAAAAGTCTGGACCATGAAACCCTATGCTCTGAGACTAAATATATATTTTGTTATTTTGATCTTTTAATTTCATAGTTTATTGGAAATAATCTTTTTCATCATTTGTTTGTTTAGAAACAAAAAAGAAAATTTTGGCACACTACGTTTAGATTATTTACAATAGGTGTAGTTGTATCTATTAAAAAGTTTTTATAAAAAAATAAAGAATTCTGCATAATGACTTATATAGGTCAACATTTATCTCTAATTCCGGAATGGTTGTACTTATTTAATGCCTAAAATACAATGCTTCATTGCTGACACTGAAACTGTGGTCGGGTTTGTACAAATTGATATACATTTGATTTTAGCATATATATATATATATATATATATATATATATATATATATATATATATATATATATATATATATATATATATATATAGAATATGGTTCGTTTGAGTACCTAAAAAATGCAGAGTACCTAGAGTACTTGTGAACACACGGTTTTCAAATGTGAACTTGCTTCGAAAAAAAGTTTTTTTTTTTTGAATTTTTTTCATATTCATTTAGATATGAATAATATAAGGCTATTCGTAAAAAATTATATATATTTACACTTTCTATCATCTTAAAAGTCATGTGAACGTGAAAAAATTCATGTGAACATGCTTAGTTGTGAACACACGTTCACAACAGTGCAGTTCATGTGAACACACACGTTTCACATAGTTCTAGTGTGTGTTTATGTGTGATTTTTTGCAAGTAGTCTTGTATTATTAATTTAAACATGATTATGAAAAAAAATTTCAAAAAAAATGATTTTAAGCGAGGTACCTCCGGTACTCCGCAAAACTAGTGGTACTCATTTGAACTCAAATATATATATATATATATATATATATATATATATATATATATATATATATATATATATATATATATATATATATATATATATATATATATATATATATATATATATATATATATATATATCTGCACCTATTGTAAACTATCTAAAAGTTAACCTCCTTGGAGGTGGTTGGGGTGATTCACTTGGAGATATGACCCTCCAAAGGAGGAGTCCCAGGTTCAAATCGCACTTGCTTGGCTGCTTCAACTTCCAGGCTGCCATCCGGCTTATAGTTGGGTAGGGTGGCGAGCCGGTCCCATGTGTTTGCAGGGTATTTATAGGACCATGTTTGCCTGCTAGGTCAACCCAGTTGCTTGGTTGGGATTTTACTTGTTAATAGTTGCCAATAAAAAATCTAAAAGTTATAGTTGTAAGGATAAGCCACATTCAATATTCTTGAAACTAACGTTACTGTGTTCGATTTAACCTCTGTAGGAAACTGGCTGACAAAGTTGCATCTGCCGGATATTATGTAGTTGTTCCTGACTTCTTCCATGGAGATCCCCTGACTCCTGAAATCAAGATACAAGATTGGCTCAAAAGTCATGGCCCAGTTAGTTTCAAAGACACATCGTGTTATGGATGTGATCTTATTATTTCTTCAATTCCCCAATATTCTAATTTTCAGAAGTTGCTAAATTTTCATGAAAGGAGTAATATCCACATTAAGCTTAAAAGAAGAATAACTTGAATAGATTAATGGCATAATTCTTAACACAATGATTATTAATTCTGACTCCCTAAATGGTAACGTATAGTGGTTTGATGATCGATCCTAGAAGTCAAACTCAGTCTCTTATGGAGGAAGCAGTTTTTGGTGAATTCCTAAATCATGTTCACTTTAATGCCATCATTTATTCTCTTCTTTTTCCTTCCCTGTATTTGTAGGAGCAAGCCGTTGAATTTGCAAAACCGGTTATACAGGCTCTTAAAGAGAACGGTATATCAAAAATTGGGGCTGCTGGGTTCTGTTGGGGTGGTAAGAGAATCTTTCGAACGATTTGAAAATATTGTAGTCACTTTAGATGATATAGTTAGCTGACTCAATTGTATCCATTGGTTTTAATAGCCAAGGTTGTTGTTGAGCTCGCAAAGGATGCTGAGATACAAGTTTCTGCACTCTTACATCCTTCATTTGTCACTTTAGATGATATCAAGGGTATGTTCTACTGCTGAATGCTATTCGTCATAATCTCTTTGTTCTAGGAATTTTGTCAAGTCCCAGTCAAAGCTCAAAGGAGAAACTCAGATTCTACTTAGGGTGAGAACAAACCACAAAAAATTTACATGGAAAATTGATATCCCACTTTCATTCCTCTGCAAAAATGAAAAAAAAAACAACTACCCTAATCTTCTGCCATGTCTCTCTTGAAAATAGGAAAACTGACCACCAACTAAATTGAATGAAGAAAAAATTTATAAAAATGCCCTATTATTAAGGCCTTAATGAACGAACTGCAGAGCTTCTAAAATGGAGTTGACCCCTTTTCTAATCCAAATATTTTGGACCCTTCTTAGGTATGCTTGTAGATATCCACCCCACGAACTTGAACCTTGTCCTCAAGGTCAAGATTTTGGAATTTCTCTTGAAACTCATATTTATTTTTCCCATGTGCCCTCTTCTGCAGGTAGACCTTTCCATTTAATCAAGCTTTCCTCAATAAACTACGACCCTTTATGGACCCAACAAGTGTCCAAGGTTGCCTTGGATACCATTATCAATTGCCCATCATCGCTACCGAGGGTAGCTCAATACTAACAGTAGCAGCATCACCTACCTTTTTCTTGAGGAGTGACACAGGATGAAGTGATGAACTATAGAATTAGGAAGTAACTTGAGCTTGTAAGCCACTTTGCTAATTTTTTCTTCGATTGTATAGGGCCCATAGAACATTTAGGACCTGCTTGCAAGCTTCTGTATGCTCTCTTAAATACCGATTGCTGACGGTAAGGGTGAAGTCTCACGAATACCAAATCTCCCACTTGCAAGTCAACATCTCTTCGGTGTTGGTTGGCTTGTTGGTTCATCCTGTTAATAGAAGCATGCAGATTTTTCTTTAAGGTAATGAAACGTCTCTATCAGCCACATGTATGTCAACTTCATGTACCGGACGCTGGCCTTCGTGGTAGTGCGGTATATGGGAGGAGGCCTGCCATAGAGCGCTTTCAATGGGGTAATCCCAGTCGAAACATGATACGATGTCTCACACCGAAATTCTTCCCATGGAAGAAATGAGTGCCATTTACGGGATTGTTGATGAACAAAGTATTGAAGGTACTGCTCAAGGCAATGGTTGACAACTTCGGATTGACCATCAGTCTGTGGGTGGTAAGCAAGCAGAGCTCATCTTCAGTTGAGTTTCTAACAGCTTGAAAGATTCACGCCAAATTTGACTGAGAAATATAGGGTTACAGTCACTAATGATTGACTGGGGCATGCCATGCATGTAGCTTAATAACACCGTCAATGGATTTTTCAGCCACCACTTTTGCTGTATATGGATGAGAAAGAGCTATGGGCTGATTTGGTTAACCGGTCCACCACAACCAAAATTGTACATTGGACGGTGGAAGCCCGTTTATAATAATCCATTATCACGTCATCCTAAACTTGACAAGGATTGGGAGTGGTTGGGGTAGTCCAGCTGGTGATACGGTCGCACCGTCGCCCTCTTTGTTTGTTGGCAAACATCACAGGCAGCAACATAGTTGCTGCCCATGGAAGAAATGAGTGCCATTTACAGGACTGTTGATGAACAAAGCATTAAAGGTACTGCTCAAGGCAATGGTTGACAACTTCGGACTGACCATCGGTCTGTGGGTAGTAAGCAGAGCTCATCTTCAGTTGAGTTCCTGACAGCTTGAAAGATTCACACCAAATATGACTGAGAAATATAGGGTCACGGTCGCTAATGATTGACTGGGGCTTGCCATGTAGCTTAATAACACCGTCAATGGATATTTCAGCCACCACTTTTGCTGTATATGGATGAGGAAGAGCTAAAAAAATGGGCTTATTTGGTTCACTGGTCCACCACAACCAAAATCATATTTTTACATTGGATGGTGGAAGCCCGTCTATGATATCCATTATCACGTCATCCTAAACTTGACATGGATTGGGTGTGGTTGGAGTAGTCCAGCTGGTGATAGGGTCGCACCAAGCTAAACTTAGTAATCAGTAATTGTTGTATATTATTGTTGTGTATAAAACACTGATTACAAGGGTTTATATAAGAGATATATTTACACTCTAAACCCTATATTAGTTGCATTCTAATCCCTCTAATATAAGGAAACATATAATATATGGAAATACACAATAAGGAAACATATGATATAAGGAAATACATATGTGTCTAATATTCCCCCGCAAGCTAAGGCCGGGGAACGACCTGTAGCTTGGATCGTAAAAACATAAAACGCTGCGAAAGAAGCGGCTTGGTGAAGATATCCGCAATCTGATCATCGGTGGTTATGAACTGCTTGTCTGCAACCTTTTCTCGAACAAAGTGAAAATCAACCTCTACGTGCTTAGTCCGAGGCATGGAACACAAGGTTGGCAGAAAGATAGGTAGCGCCGAGATTATCACACCATAGCGTAGGGGTCTTCTTAAGAGGGACTTGAAGTTCGCGCAACAGTGTTTCAAGCCAAGTTAGCTCAGCGACTGTATTAGCTAGAGCCTTGTATTCTGATTCTGTTGATGACCGAGAGACAGTCTTCTGTTTCTGTGCAGACCAGGATACTAGGTTTAAACCTAGGTAGATAGCATACCCTCCGGTGGATCGACGGTCATCTGGGCAACCAGCCCAATCAGCATCTGAAAACCCTGTAATAGCGTTATAGGCAGAATCAGTGTAGGCGTGAAGAAGAGTGCTAGTGCATAAATTGAGCAACTTTGTTGACGGCAAAGGTAATGTCCGGACGAGTCAAGGTGACATACTGTAGAGCACCCACAATCTGACGATACTTGACCGGGTCGGAAAAAGTAGCACTATCACCAAGAGCAAGATTAGCCGTCGTAGTCATGGGAGAAGTAACTGGTTTGGACTGAGAGAGGCTGGCGCGTTGGAGAAGCTCAAGAGTGTACTTTTGCTGAGAGAGAAGCATATCTGAACCCATGCTGGTGACTTCAATACCGAGAAAGTATGATAGAGATCCCAGATCCTGAATGGGAAAGGATTGGCGAGACTGTGGACCACTGTGTCAATTGCCTGCTGGTTGTTACCTGTCAAGACAATATCATCAACATAGACAAGCATGTATAGTAGGATGCCTTGGCGGGAATAAATAAATAGGGAGGGATCAGTTTTGGAGCCCTGAAAGCCGAGCGAGCGAAGAACCGTAGATAAGCGATGAAACCAGGCGCGTGGAGCCTGCCTTAAGCCATACAAGGACTTGTGAAGGAGGCATACATGATCCGGTTTGGTCTGGTCAATGAAGCCTGGAGGTTGTTCCAAGTAGACAGTGTCTGTAAGGGTTCCATGGAGAAACGCATTTTGAACATCGAGCTGCCGGAGAGACCGGGTAACGGCAAGAGAGAGAACAACACGGATAGTGGTGGCCTTTACGACCGGGCTGAAAGTCTCCTGATAGTCAATGCCGGGTTGCTGCCGAAAACATTTGGCTACCAGACGGGCCTTGTAGCGTTGGATCTTACCAGTTTGGTCCTTTAGCCGGTAAACCCACTTACAGTCAACAACATTAGACTTCGGACGGGGAACCAGTGACCACGTACCATTCCACAATAGGGCCGAGTACTCTTCAGACATAGCCTTACGCCACCGAGGATCTTTGTTAGCAACGGAAAAAAGGCGTGGTTCGATGTCGGTGTGGATTGTATGAAAGGAGGAGGCATTATAGGGTTTGGTTTGCTTGGGGTTGGGACGTAAGTTGGCTGGATGAGTACGGGGAGTGGGAGGGGCAGTAGTAGGAGTGGGTGGTTGGGTAGATCTGGGACGACGGTGATATGTGTGAATAAGGGGAGGTGGTTCTGTAGGTGTAGGTGTAGGTGTAAGGGGAGGTGGTTCTGTAGGTGTAGGTGTAGGAATAGGGGGGGTAGGCAGGTTGGAAGGTGAAGGTAGGTTAGTGGGTGTGGTGTTGGGAGGGGTGAGTAAAGTGGGGTGTGGATCAGGGTACGTAGAAGTGTATGGGTCAGGAGGAGGTGTAGGGGAGGGATCAGTGGAGGTTTGGTGAAAAGGAAACGACTGCTCATTAAAGCGAACATGACGGGCTATGTAAAGACGATCGGACTGTGTGTCCAAACATCGGTAGCCATGATGGGTTGGACTGTAGCCAAGAAAGACACAGGGAGTAGAACGGAAGTCCATTTTGTGATTGTTGTATGGACGGAGATGAGGGAAGCACTGACACCTAAAGACTCGAAGGAAGGAGAAATCTGGTGGATGTTTGAACAGGAGTTCAAATGGGGAGACATTGGAGTTTGTCCTAGACGGCATGCGGTTGAAGAGATATACAACGGTGTCAAAAGCGAAGAGCCAAAAACGTTGAGGGACATGAGACGCGGCGAGTAAGGTGAGACCTGTTTCGACAACATGATGGTGGCGGCGTTCAACAAGACCGTTTTGTTCACTCGTGTGAGGACAGGAAAGGCGGTGAAGGATGCCGAGTGAAGTGAAAAATTTGGAAAGATTCCGGAATTCCCCTCCCCAATCAGTTTGGACGGTTTTGAGTTTGGTTTGAAATTGGCGTTCAACCATGACAAGAAAACTTTTAAAGGTAGCATACACATCAGATTTCAGTTTTAAAGGAAAAATCCACATGAAGCGAGAATAATGATCAACACATAATAAGAAATAAGTGTGGCCATCGAACGAAGTAACAGGAGCAGGCCCCAAACATCACAAAATACTAAATCTAGAATAGGAGAACTTTTATAAGTAGATGGTAACAAATGAAGTTTAGACGACTTGCCTACTAAACATGAATCACACGAAAAATTACTAGAACTTTTATTAACTAAAGGTAAACTATACTTAGAAACCATTGAATTAAAAAGCTGTGGATGAGGGTGTCCAAGGCGATGATGCTAAATTGTGGAGGAAGTACGAGTAGCGGAGAAACCAACTTTGAGAATTGGTTGACTTCGAGGAAGGCTAAAGGAGTAGAGACCACCATTACTTGGACCCGTGAGGAGGATAGTGTGTGTAGACTTGTCCTTCACAACAAAGAAAGAAGAGTGAAATTCAAAAAATACATTATTGTCAAGACAGAATTGTTGAACAGAAAGAAGATTTTGTTTAATTTCAGGCACATGGAGAATGTTTTGAAGGGAGAAAGTTTTGTTGGGTGGGTAAAGGTTTGTGGAACCAATATGGAGAATGGGTAAGCCCTTACCGTTGCCAACATGGAGATCATCGGTACCGTAGTAAGTCTCAGAGTGATCGAAACTAGAGAGGTCCGGTGTGACATGATGATTAGAACCAGTATCCGGAAGCCAGGAAGTTGATGAGGTGGCACGGGAGTCTGTGAAATTGGCTAAAGGAGGCTGTCGGGCCCGTATAGTAGCGGGGTCACGATTGGGGCACTGTGACGGAATATGACCAATTCCACACCTGTTGCATGTACCAAAGACTGTATTCTGAGTAGAGGCCCAGCTGAACTGTTCGCGAGTACCACTTTGAGTTCGATTGGTGTTATTACCGCGACCACGACGGGAGTCACGGCCACGACCTCGAGAATTACCTGATCGATTTGTGTAATGGGCTTGTGCAGGCTGAGCAGTAAGTGGTTGAACCTGAAGACCAAGGTGGGATAAAGCCTGCTGGAGAGCGTGAAGCTGATCGGGAGTCGGAGTGGTGGGGATTGCAGGAGGGCGAGTCTGAACAGTGGCGAGGAAAGCCTGAGTTGGGGAAACATCTGGTGTAGACTTCTTGATCATGTAGTCGTGATCAAAGAGTAAACCGTGAAGTTCTGAAAAAGCAACAGGAACTGTCTACCGATGAGGGTAGACTTCAGACCGTTGTATTCTTCTTGAAGACCTGAGATAACCAACATGACTAAGTCCTTTTCTTTTGGGGGTTCACCAATATTGGCTAAGGCAATAGAGTATTCTTGGGCTCGAGTCAAGTAAGCAGCAGCGGTTTCGTCAGGTTGCATCTGGAGTCTGAGAAGCTGAGTTTTGAGAGTGTATTCCCTAGAAGAGGTGTGAGGGGCATAGGCGCGTTCAAGAGACAACCACAGATCATGGGAAGTGAGGCCTTGCACATGTTGAAGGAGGCTTCAGAGATGGTAGAAATAATAAGCATGCGAACGTGAGCGCCATTGGAGACCCAGGCAGTGTAACTAGGGTTCAATTGGGGCGGGGGTACTGTGGTACCGTCTTTGTCGGATGATGATGGGGAAGCTATGGTCATCGGAGGGCAAGATATAGTGCCATCAACATAGCCAAACAAATCGTTGGTAAGAAGAAAGGGCTGGAGCATTGTTTTCCAGTAGCCATAGTTGGTTGGGGAGAGGGTAAAGCCAAACTTATGAGAATTATGGCCAGTTTTCTCTGTTGGAGTGAACGGGACAATAGAAGCCATGGAGATCGGTGGATGGTTGCTGTTTGTGGCTGCTGTTTGTTGGGCGGCAGCAGATGGACAGAAGGGTTTTTGGGGCTGCTGTGGTTGGCGGCAATAGATGGACAGAAGGGTTTTTGGGGCTGCTGTTGGCGGCAGCACAGGGGCCGCTGTTGTTTGGCAGCAGAATGGCGGCAGCACAGGTTTTGGGGCTGCTGTTGTTGGCGGCAGCACAGGGGCAGAAGGAAGGCACAGGGGCTGCTGTTGTTTGGCAGCAGAATGGCGGCAGCACAGGTTTTGGGGCTGCTGTTTGGCAGCAGAATTTTTTGCTAGGGTTTCTAGAACCTAGGCTCTGATACCAAGCTAAACTTAGTAATCAGTAATTGTTGTATATTATTGTTGTGTATAAAACACTGATTACAAGGGTTTATATAAGAGATATATTTACACTCTAAACCCTATACTAGTTGCATTCTAATCCCTCTAATATAAGGAAACATATAATATATGGAAATACATAATAAGGAAACATATGATATGAGGAAATACATATGTGTCTAATACACCATCACACTCTCTGTTCGTTGGCAAACGTCACAGGCAGCAACATTATTCTTCCCTGTTTGATACATGGAAGGCCAATAAAGTTGCTGTGAAATTCTCTTGTATGTTAGACACCAGAATGCCCTCCAGTAGGAGAGCCCTGGAACTCTTTCAGTAGAAGTTGGGTGACACTTGATTGAGGACGCACAACCACACGATTTTTGTAACAAATCAAACCGTTATGCCAGCGATATGGATTGCCTGGGTCTTCAGTTGCAAGCTTACCAATCTTTTTTCATGTAGGGTTGTTGCTAGCATCTTGTTGAATTGTATCCCATAATTGCGTGTGAGACATATAACGAATTGAGGCTAGGACCACCAGCTATCCGTGGCAGCACATCGGCCACATTGTTCTCCTGACCGGGTTTATATCTGATCTCATAATTGTAGCCCAGCAGCTTAGAAATCCATTTCTGTTGCTCTGGCGTGCCAGCCTGCTGTTCCTCTGCAATATTGAAAAACAACTACCCTAACCTTCTACCACGTCTCTCATGACAATAGGAAATAGCCACCAACTATATTGAATAAAGAAAAAATAAAAAATGCGCTATTATTAAGGCCTTAATGGACACGAACTGCAGAGCTTCTGTAATGGAGTTGACCACTTTGCTAATCCAATAATTTTGGATTCTTCTTAGGTATACTTGTAGAATTCCGGATCTTATCAAATTTGTTCATCTTTGACTTTTCAAGAGTCATTATTAGTAATTATTAAACTCAAACAAGTTATATGGTTTGTTGTAATCTGTTTATAATTCAATCAAGCCATCAATTTATTCTTGAAGTTAGATGAATTGATATTGGTTTTGAACTTTGGAAACTGCAAGTGGGCCTTTCTTTTCCCTATTTTTGTTATTTTTGGTGAAATTTCTTCAGTTGGAAATTTCTGAGCATTTTTTTTAATTTTTGTCTAATTGATATGATAAATTTTCAGGGGTTAAGGTTCCTATTGCCATACTGGGTGCAGAAATTGACAAAATGTCCCCACCAGAACTTGTGAAACAGTTTGAGGCTGCTTTGGAAGCCAAACCAGAGGTAAGTTCTATCCAATGTAAATTGTGCATTTCGTCTTACACCTTCACTTTTTACCATTCATTTTTCGTGTGAATTCTTACAATTGTAATGTCAACCCGACTTGTTTGTTTTTGCATCTAACTTTTTATTTGTCTCTTAAACCTAAAGAAATGGAGTTTTAACTTTGAAGGTTGTTGGAATTTTCTTTAGGAACATAAAACCTTTGAAACATCCCTGTTTTCTTAAGGGTAAAGTAAAAATTTTAGATCTCTAAAATAAAAAGGGTAGCCCACCCTGTGGGGGCCCTTCCGACCAGTCCCACAGTCAACGTGGAGGAGGTAAATCGCGCAACCCATAGTTAAGGGACATGTGCAGGGTGTAAATCGCAAGGACTTTAAACCTCTAAAATCACCCCTTATATTTTAAAAGTGAAACTCAGACTCTGATATATATATCCACTGCAAAAACACACAACAGCATAGGCTCTACACGCCATGGTTAAAAACGTTGAGTACTTGAGTACATGGGGCCACCATGACACACACGAATGTGGACACTTTGACCCTCTAGTTGTCAATGATGACATGCTTTAAAACTTATGTTTGGCATGAATCTTGTTAGAGCTTTTCTTTTCGAATAACATATGCAAGAAGATAAGTTTGCTTGTTTGACAAACTTTAGCTTTTATTTTGAGAAAATAAGCTATTTAAATAGCATTCAACTGTAGAGAGGGCTTTTAAGTTTTAACATAGTTTAAACTCCATTATCACTTTACCCTTTTTTGTAAGTGTTAAAAGGGATATAATAACTACTTACTTTCCTCAATGCTTCAGTTTATGACTCTTTTTTATTTTTTCGGTATACATTTACTCGTATTTTTTTATATCCCTATTTGGTGGTACTTTAGAAACCCAAAAAGTAGTTAAATCTGTTTAAACTTAAGTAGTCTATTTAGTGGTGAACCGGTAGATTACATTATTGTGCTTTAGATTTGATATTAGCTAAATTGTTTTTAAGAATAAAATTGAAAAAAGAGACCAAATGATCTACTTATCTAATACAAAGGATTTCCAGGTTTTTTGCTAAATAGGTTATGCTGGTTTTGTTTATTGGATTCAACTAATTTTTCGATTGCAATAGTATCAAGTTGTAACAACATAAATAATATATACTACTACTAAACAGTACAAAAGAACGAATGTGTCATATCTTGAAACATTGACAAAGATACATAGCTAAACACACCACTAACCCTCTATGTAGATTTTACGTCACTTGGCCATCACCACACCATCTGTTGCCAAATCTATAAATACTGTTAAATGAGTAACTAAGTTGCCACGTGTCGACCCCTGATTTGATTCGCCACGTGTCAAAACATCAATCTGTTACATGTCATTACTAAAAGTAAATTTGAATTAAAATCAAATCCAATTCAATCTATTATAATCTAATCTAACTAAACTCAATTTTTTATACTTATTGCATGTGTTTTTACAAATATTTATTCTTGATTTTTTTTTTAAAATTCAAGTCATGTAGTACATGAGTATATAACCTAGTCTATATAATAAAGGAGAACACATAAAAGACTCATGTCATCTCCACGTTTCATCTGAAAAGATAAATACAAATGTAAAATAAGATAAGATACAAATACAAATATAAAATAAAAGGTAAATATAATTTGTTGTTCTTGAAACCTATAATTATCAATAAATCATTAACTCTATCCAACATCATCATTATTTAATATTTATTACATTTATCATTATCTAATATTTAATGTTATTATTATGAATATAATACTAATGCATCCAAATTACATCTTATATATAGTTATCTATATGTCTAATTAAGAAAAAATATTATGTGTTTATAAATTGATTAAAATATATTAAACATAAATAAAGATTATACATACAATATTAAATAAGTAAAAGTTATTCATAATGCAATGTTAATAATATCATATTACCCCTATATACATTTGTGGAAGAAGGATTTGTCGTTTTAAAGCCTTTGACGCGTCGTTTTGTATCTCAGGAGACACAAATTACTGTTCAGTTTTATTATATTGTATAAGGGCTTTCCCATATTGCGCCTAAAGCTGTTCTTGGGTGTTTAACGATGACATTTCACAATGAGGCTAGGGTGAATTAAGTATATACCCCTCCAAAACTCCATAATATCATATATACCCGACTTAAAATTTTAATATCATATGTATCCCTCCTAAACATCATAATATCATATATACCCAATTTTAATAATTAATATCACATATATCCCTCTTAAACATCATTAATATCATATATACCCAAATTCATTAATAGAGTTACTTTAGAACATTTAAAACTCATATTTAATATTGATTATTAATGAATGACCATTATACCATTATTTATATATTCTTTCAACTAAACCTTCAAAATATCATATTTATCTAACTTAAATTAAAATATCATATCCCTTTAAATAATTTTATTTATAATTTATTTTTGTAAATTTTACTATGTAAATTCTTTATAGAAAAATAAATTAAACATTAACAATAAAAAAAATTGTATTATATTTTTGTTCGTTTGTGATTAAATCGTATCGACTTATTATATTTTCTTATTTGTTTTTTTTCTTTCAGTTTTCTATATATAATTGACTGATTATATTATGTTCTTTCTTTTTTTTCTTTTCGAATTTATAGTTGTGTTGCATATTTTTTTAATTTAGTATATATCTCTTGTTTTCTATATACATTAATTTCTATTTTTTTACTGTTTTTATATTTAATTTAGTATTTGATTAAAACTTGTTATCCAATTCTATTAGTTGTGTATATTTTGTGTTAACAATAAGATTATATATATTTTATTCTATATATTCAAACATATCAAATAACATTGGAAGTTAATATAATAATCTTAACAATAAGATTATATATATTTTATCCTATATATTATACAAAAAATATACACAACTAATAAAATTGGATAACAAGTTTTTTATTCAAATACTAGATTATATATAAAAAAATTAAAAAAAGTAAACTAGAAAAAACAATAATTATAAAACGAAAGCAAATTTAAAAAAAAAATAGAAATTAATGTATATAGAAAACAAAAGATATATACTGAATTAAAAAATATGCAATACAACTATAAATTCGAAAAGAAACAGAAAAGAATATTCATAATATATAAACAGTTAATTGTACATAGAAAACTGTAGGAAAAAAAACAAATAAGTCAATACGATTTGATACAAACGAACAAAAATATAATACAATTTTTTTAATCTTAATGTTAATTTATTTTACTATGAATAATTTACAAAGTAAAGTTTACAAAAATAAATTATTTAAAATTATGAGTAAAGGACATTTTTTGTCCTTGTGGTTTAATGGTTTGCCCAGATTCAGTCCCTTAACCTTAATAAGGTCAAATTTCATCCCTATTTTGCTAATTTTGTGCACTTTTAGTCCCTCGTCCGTTAAACTTAACGACACAACCGTTAAATTTGTAAGAATGACATTTTTACCCTTTTCATTGAGACACTTTTAGTCCCTGTGGTTTTATTATTTACCCATTTACAGTCTAACATTTATTTTATTTTATTTTATCTTTATAATTATATTATTTATTGATATACTTAATTCTTCATAAACATACTTATTTTATTTATAACTATAATTATGTTTTAATATTTTATTTACATTTACTATTGTTCGTATTTTATTTAAAATTTAACTTTTTTATTTTAATTAAAATTATATATTTTCTTTACTAATTTATTTAAAGTTCATCTTCTTTATTAATTTTAATTTTTATAATATTATTGTTGACATTTATATATGTAATTTTGTTAGTTGTGCTTAAGTAATATAATATCGTCGATATTTTTCCTCTCCAAAGTCACTATTTCTTCAAGTATCTTCCAACCTAATCAATTATCGACACATAAATTTATGTGTATATAATTTAATGCACATAATGTTTATGTGTATATTATATAATTTATGTCTTGAATATATATACATACATATATATATATATATATATATATATATATATATATATATATATATATATATATATATATATATATATATATATATATATATATATATATATATATATGTATATAATTTATGTGTAAATAAATTATCCATAGGGACTAAAAGGTGTGTGTGTGTGTGTGTGTGTGTGTATATATATATATATATACACGATATTATATTTACTTAAACACAACTAACAAGATCACATATATAAATGTCAACAATAATATTATAAAAATTAAAATTAATAAAGAAGATGAACTTTAAGTAAATTAGTAGAGAAAATATATAATTTTAATTAAAAAAAAGTTAAATATTAAATAAAATACAAACAATAGTAAATGTAAATAAAATATTAAAATATAAGTATATTTATAAGTAAAATAATTGTGTTTATTATGAATTAAGTATATCTATAAATAATATAATTATAAAGATAAAATGAAATAAAATAAATGTTGGACTATAAATGGGTAAATAATAAAATCATAGGGACTAAAAGCGTCTCAAAGAAAAGAGTAAAAATGTCATTCTTACAAATTTAACAGTTGTGTCGTTAAGTTTAACGAACGAGGGACTAAAAGTGCACAAAATTAGCAAAATAGGGATGAAATTTGACCTTATTAAGGTTAAGAGACTGAATCCGGGTAAACCATCAAACCACAAGGACCAAAAATGTCCTTTAATCTAAAACTATTTAAAGGATAGAATATTTTAATTTAAGTTGGAAAAATATGATATTTTCAAGGTTTAATTGAAAAAAGAAATAAGTAAGGATATAACGGTCATTAGTTAACAATCAATATTAAATATGAGTTTTAAATGTTTTAAAAATAATTAAATTAATGAATTTGGGTATACATGATATTAATGATGATTAAGAGGGATATATGTGATATTAATTATTAAAGTTGGGTATATATGATATTATGATGTATAGGAGGGATATATATGATATTAAAATTTAAGTTGGGTATATATGATATTATGAAGTTTTGGAGGGGTCAATGGTCAACATCTTCAAATCCAAACCCAACCCAGATAGTAAATCAAAATGCAGCTTTACAAAGTTAAAACTTACAAAACCATCTACATGAATGATTATATCAACTGTATCAAAATATTTGATTTAAAAGAGTTTCATCTTTAACAAAACTTTACAAATCCAAAAGGCTATAAATTTAAATCATAACTAGAACAAGTTCCTAGAATTACCAAGTATATAAACCAAGATCCAAATCTAGAATAAGATAAAAAGAGGAAAGACCATAGCGCAGAATGATGATGACGATTGGGAGGGGAAGCAGCCAACGATGAGGGGAGGAGGAAAGAGAGGCGGCAACAGACAACTACTTAGTTGGTGATGATGGTGGCGATGCAACAGCCATGCATGGCGGAGGAATCAGTGTTTACAACAAAGATGCTTGCCGACAAGGAGAGGGAGGAGGCGACGTTCACATTGGTGAGGGATGGTAAGCAATGCGTGGTGTGAGATGGTAGAATGAGAAGGTTTGGTGTTGGAGAGATAGAGTATGTGAGTGATTTATGGTATCTTGGTTTTGATGCTTTTGGTAAGTGATGTTCCTTTACTATGTTGGTAGTTTTCCAAGACCATTAAACTATATAAATGAAAATATTAAATCAAATATATTTTAGCCCTTAGGTGTGATGCCTTGACGGTACTCCTTTAAATTACTCCCTTCATTTAACATGATTTTTTTTTCATTAAAAAGTTTAATATATTGTAATATGTGTTATTAGTAATTCTAATTAATTATAAATGTCTATCTCTTTAGAATACTAAAACTATTAAAAAATATATAATAACGTGTTTAGTTTATTTACTATAACTTTTAAAATAATATAAATATAAGAGTAAATTACATGGATGGTCCCTGTGGTTTGGGGGTTTTTGCGGTTTTGGTCCCTAAAAGTTTAAAATTACACGGATGGTCCCTGAAATGGGTATTTCTCACGCAAATGGTCCCTGAAGTTAACTTTGCCGTTATGCTAGTTAAGTCACAAGGGTATTTTCGTCATTTTCAATCTCAGGGACCATTTACGTAATTTTCTAATAGTTTATTTTTTTTTCTATTTTTTAAATCTCTATCTCTCTCGAGGATTTCCTCTTTTGCCACTTTGACTCTGTACCTGTTCGGACGCCACCACCTTCTTCAATCCAATTCTTTTTCTCCTGCAGGAGCCACCCCCAGTATTTGGCTCCAAACATCCTTCCTTTCTTCATCGCTTACACCGGTGGCTGAGGACTTCAATTAAAACTCAAATGCGTTGGGCTGCAACTGATCCTCCGCCTACACCGGTGGTGGTGCCGTCGTCATCTTCTCCTGCTAAAAGCTCATCACGGATGGTGGTCTTCTGTCCTTGAAGAAAAAAGCTCGTCGGCAACAAGCAACCCTTGAAGAAAAGCTCATCGGCGGTCATCATGGAGTTGTTTGAAACTGAAAACTCGAAGTCGGAAGAAACCGGAGGTGCGTTGTAATCTGTGGGCGAGAATGGAGGGATTCGGTGAAGTCTGTTGGAGAAGGAAAGACGGAGGCTGATGGGCGGATTGAGGGTGGTGGGGTGGTCGGAGTTTTGATGATATATATATATATATATATATATATATATATATATATATATATATATATATATATATATATGTAAAGGAAATACGGGGGCGGTGGAGTTTTGATGATATACATATATGTATATATATGTGTGTGTGTGTGTGTATATATATATATATTGAAGAAGATGGTGGCGTGGTACAAGTCAAAGATGACAAAATAGGGATCCTCGAGAGAGAAATAGAGATTTAGAAAATAGAAAAAACAAAAAAAAATATAAACTATTAGAAAATTACGTAAATGGTCCCTGAGATTGAAAATGACGAAAATGCCCCTGTGAGTTAACTGGCCTAACGGCTCAAGTTAATGGCAGGGACCATTTGCGTGAGAAATACCCATTTCAGGGACCATCCGTGTAATTTTAAACTTTTAGGGACCAAAACCGCAAAAACCCCCCAAACCACAGGGACCATCCGTGTAATTTACTCTAAATATAATCATCAAAATATTCATTTGATTTGAATTTTTTAATTACTGTCATGTTTTGTTATTAATATTCCAAAACATCATTATTGTTATATTAATTAAGAAAAGAATATATGACAATCTTATATATATTTTTTTGCTGATTTAATGTATGCTAAAGATAAATTATGTACTCATTTGAGCAAAATAATTTATTTTTTTATGTTTCAAGTAAAAATAATAGTGTTTTTCTAATTTTATTTAGTTGAATATATAAATATAATTTAATTAAATAAATATCATTTTAAGTTTTAGTTCATTAAATTTTCATTTTAAATATTTTCTAAACTTGATTATTTACGAATAATGATATGAAGATAATTTTAATGATGTCTTTTAACAGACTTTGTAATCTTTGTAATCTGATGTATATTATTGTGTGTAACAATGATTACAATGCCAAGTATATATAGAAGAACTAACTACAATGATTACTATCTAGTTTAGACTAATTACATTCTAGTCCTTCTACTATAAACTATGTCTAATACCCCCCCGCAAGCTAAGGTCGGGGAACGACCTGTAGCTTGGATCTAAGAAGAAGAAAGCGTGAAGACGAGAGTGGCTTTGTAAAGACGTCAGCAATCTGATCATCAGTAGATATGAACCGTATGGAGAGTTGTCGTCGGGCAACCTTTTCTCTAACAAAGTGGAAGTCGATTTCAACCTGCTTTGTTCGGGCATGGAAGACAGGATTAGCAGAAAGATATATAGCACCAACATTATCACACCATAGAGTAGGCACTGTCTGAAGAGGAACATGAAGCTCACGTAGTAAGGCCTGAAGCCAGGTAAGTTCAGCAACGGTGTCAGCAAGAGCCTTGTATTCAGATTTAGTAGACGAACGAGACACAATCTTTTGTTTCCGTGCAGACCATGAAACAAGGTTTGACCCGAGATAGATAGCATATCCCCCCGTGGATCGACGATCATCAGGACAACCAGCCCAGTCAGCATCGGAGAATCCAGTCAAAGTGGTGAAAGTAGAGTCAGAATAAGCATGAAGAAGCATACCAGACTTACATTCGAGTCGTAAACCATAGTCAACAGTACCTAACAAATAACGAAGTATGCGCTTGGCTGCGGACCACTGATTGTCTGTTGGAGAGTGCATGAACTGACAAACCTTGTTAACAACATAAGCAATGTCTGGGCGAGAAAGAGTGACATACTGAAGGGCCCCCACAATTTGACGATACTTAATTAGGTCGGTGAAGGGCGCACTGTCACCCAGAGCAAGGGTGCGCATTAGTAGTCATGGGGGATGGAACCGGTTTCGCATTCGATATGCCTGCACGCTGTAGGAGCTCCAAAATATACTTCTTCTGTGAGAGGATCAAGTCTGGACTGTTGCGAATAACCTCAACACTATGAGAGAGGACCCATATCCTGAAGAGGAAAACTCTGACTGAGACGGCGAACGACAGTATCAATAGCTGCAGAATTGTTGCCTGTGAGAATAATGTCATCCACGTAGACCAACATGTATAAAAGCGTGCCTTGGTGAGAGTAGATAAACAGTGATGGGTCAGTCCGTGAGCCTCGAAAACCAAGAGCCTGAAGAGCGGAAGAGAGGCGATGAAAGCATGCTCGAGGAGCCTGCTTTAACTCATATAAAGCTTTGTGAAGAAGACACACATGATTAGGTTTAGTAGGGTCCACAAAACCAGAGGGTTGAGTCATGTATACTGTTTCGGTGAGATCACCATGAAGAAAAGCGTTCTGCACATCAAGCTGCCGGAGGGGCCAATTCTGTGTGACGGCCAGAGATGAGACAACCCAGATAGTAGTGGATTTGACCACTGGACTAAATGTCTCAATATAATCTACACCTTCTTCCACTGTAACCTTTAGCAACAAGACGAGCCTTATAGCGTTGTATCGCTCCAGTTGGGTCTCGTTTCAATTTATAGACTCATTTGCAATCAACCACATTAGCACCCGGAACAGGAGGAACTAAAGACCAAGTACCATTCCTTAGTAGAGCCGAGTACTCGTCGGACATAGCACGACGCCACTGAGGATCCTTGTTGGCAATGGAGAAGTAAGGGGGTTCGGTGTTTGTATAGTTGGTGTGGAAGGAGGAGATATTGTGAGATTTGGTCTGTTTAGGGTTGGGACGTAGGTTAGGTGGCCGAGGACGAGAGGGGGCAGTGGTAGTAGGTTGTGGAGTGGGAGAAGGGGGCTGGGTATCACCAGGAGGGTGGGGTGGCTGGGTAGTGCTAGAGCGACGATGGTATGTGCGAAGAGGAATGGGGGTAGGTGTATCGGTAGGGGGTGAATCAGGAGTGGGTGTAAATGTATCAGTAGTGGGAGGAGCGGATGTAGATGTATCAGTAGGCTGTGGGACAGGAGGAGAAGATGGGTCAGCAGGGGTAGGGGAAGGTGAGGGAAAAGTAGTATGGTCAGGGTGAGGATAGGAGGAGATATATGGGTCTGATGTAGATGGTGAGGTAGGGTTGGAGGGTTGGTGAAAGGGAAAAAGGTGTTCATTGAAACGAACATGTCGGGCTATGTAAAGGTGCTCAGACTGTGGGTCCAGGCAACGGTAGCCATGATGGGTTGGACTGTAGCCAAGGAAAACACACGGAGTAGAACTAAAGTCCATTTTGTGTTTGTTGTATGGACGGAGATGTGGAAAACACTGACACCCAAAGACGCGAAGAAAGGAAAAATCTGGGGGACGCTTGAATAAAAATTCAAAGGGTGAGATGTTAGAGTTTGTTCTAGACGACATGCGATTGATGAGATAGGCAGCTGTATCAAAGGCAAAATGCCAGAAACGTTGAGGAACATTAGAAGCGGCTAGCAAGGTAAGACCAGTTTCGACAACATGCCGATGACGACGTTCTACAAAACCATTTTGTTCACTTGTATGAGGACACGATAGACGATGGATGATGCCGAGAGAGGAAAAGAATTGAGAGAGATTCCGAAACTCCCCTCCCCAATCGGTTTGAACGGTTTTGAGTTTTGTTTGAAATTGACGTTCGGCCATGACAATGAAACATTTAAAAGTAGCATACACATCAGACTTAAGTTTTAAAGGAAAAATCTACATGAAGCGAGAGTAATGATCAACACATAAGAGAAAGTAAGAGTGACCATCAAACGAGGCAACAGGGGCAGGACCCCAAACATCACAAAATACCAAATCCAAAACACTCGAACTTTTATAAATAGAAGGTAACAAATGTAATTTAGAGGATTTCCCAACAGAACAGGAATTACAAAAAGAACTACTAGAAGACTCATTGTTTAAAGGTAAACTATACTTAGAAACCATAGAAAGAAACAGTTGTTGATGAGGATGGCCGAGTCGGTGATGCCAGATAGTGGAGGAAGCACGGGTAGTGGAGAGTCCGACCTTAGGAATAGGTTGATTCGTAGGAAGATGAAAAGAGTAGAGACCACCGTTACTTGGACCAGTGAGGAGGATGGTGTATGTAGACTTGTCCTTCACAACAAAGAAAGTGGAGTGAAATTCAAAGAACACATCATTATCAAGACAAAATTGTTGAACAGAAAGTAAGTTTTGTTTAATATCAGGTACATGTAGAATGTTTTTAAGGCTAAAAGTTTTGTTAGGAGAGTAATATTGGGTGGAACCTATATGAAGAATGGGTAAGCCCTCACCATTGCCAACATGAAGATTATCAGTACCGGAGTATGCCTCAGAGTGATCGAAACTAGAGAGGTCTGGTGAGACATGGTGGTTGGAACCTGTATCCGGAAGCCAAGAGGTCGACATGTTGGAGCGCAGATCTGTAAAATTTGCTGACGGAGGCTGCCGTGACCTAATAGTAGAGGGATCACGATTGGGACACTGAGAGAGAATGTGGCCAATTCCACACCTGTTGCAAGTCCCAAACACAGTATTTTGAGTAGAGGCCCCAGGGAATTGATCCCGATTACCACCTGTTTGACTGCGGTTAGTGTTGTAGTTCCCACGGCCACGGTTATTTCCACGTCCACGACCATGATAATTACCACACCTGTGTGTATAGCCTGTGCAATAGGAGTAACAATAGGTTGTACATGAGGAGAGAGCATGCTGAAGAGCTTGGAACTGATCAGGAGATGGAGTAGTACCAGAAGGAGGTGGAGTGCGATGATTACCACCAGCAGCAGTAGTAGACAGGAAGGCCTGAGAGGGTGGTATGACTGGAGTAGGCTTCTGTATCATGTAATCATGGTCGGATAACAAGGCAAAAAGTTCAGCAAACGTTATGGGAGACAGGCGGCCAATAAGGGATGATTTCAAACCATTGTATTCGTCTCTAAGACCTGAGATAACCACATAGACAATATCTTTTTCTCTTGTCGGTTCACCAATGTTAACCAATGTTGGCGACAGCAGTAGAATATTCCTGAGCCCTAGTCAAATAGGCTGTAGCAGATTCATCAGGTTGCATCTGAAGCTTGAGAAGTTGATTTTTGAGGGTGTATTCCCGAGAAGACGTGTGTGGGGCATATTCACGTTCAAGAGACAGCCACAGATCCCGAGAGGTGGTGCCTTGAACATGCTGAAAAGAGGCCTCAGACCTTGTGGAAATAATAAGCATACGTACGTGGGCATCGTTGGAGATCCAGGCGGTGTAACTAGGATTTAATTGTGGCAGTGGTACTGTGGTACCATCTTTGTCAGACGAGGAGATGATAGTCGGAGGAGGGCAGAGAATTGTGCCATCCACGTATCCAAACAGGTTGTTTGTAACAAGAAACGGGTGAAGCATAGTTTTCCAGTAGCCATAATTGGTTAGGGAGAGAGTAAAGGCAAACTTGTGGGAGTTATGGTTAGTTTTCTCTGCTGAGGTAAGGGCTGTAATAGAGGCCATTGGTAGGCAGCAGCAGTAGAGGGTAGTGGTTAGGGTTTAGGCGGCAGCAGCAGGAGTGTTAACAACAGCAAAGTAATGAGCAGCAGCAGTGTAAAACGACAGCAGAGTGGAGAAGCAGCACGGTAAGGCGGCAGCAGGGTGTAGAAGCAGCCGCAGAAAAGGTGTTGGGCGGCAGAAAAGGTGCGGCGGCAGGGGGTGTGTGTGGCGGCAGAGGGTTGGTGACAGTAGGGTTGATTTGCGGCGGGTAGACAGGTGGCTAGAGGTGAGGGCGGCGCAGGGAGGTAGGCGCCTAGGGTTTTGAGAAGTAGGCGGCTAGGGTTAGGAGATGAGACCTAGGGTTGTAATCCCAGGCTCTGATACCATAACAGACTTTGAATCTGATGTATATTATTGTGTGTAACAATGATTACAATGCCAAGTATATATAGAAGAACTAATTACAATGATTACTATCTAGTTTAGACTAATTATATTCTAGTCCTTCTATTATAAATTATGTCTAATAACTTTTAGTTTATTTTATTTTTTATTTACGGTTACTTTTGAAAAATTAAAAAAAATACAGTATTAATAAGTATGATCGTAAAGTTCAGCTATTATTATAATGTTATCAATCAATAAATATAATTCTACATCATTATACAATGTCCTCAAAAATTCATAATCAATATAAATGTATAGATACAATCCTTCTAATAAAAAAAAATTTATAACTACACATAAATTACATGTTCCCGCAGCATAGCGCCGGTTGTAACTATCCTCGTTTCATAACATTTTGTTTATCGTAATAATATGTATATATAAACCTTATGTTTTATGTAAAATTGAAATTTTAATTTATATCGATTAAATACGTATAAATTTAGAAATAAAATCTTTTAATTTTTTTAAAAAACTAGCTACTATTAAATAATGACCATAGTTGTTGATTGCGAATAGCGGACTATAACGACGATCTACCCATATGCTACGTAGCGATAGCGCCCGCTATTTCATTTTTAGAGGATATAGTATTAAAACCAATATATATATATATATATATATATATATATATATATATATATATATATATATATATATATATATATATATATATATATATATATATATATACATATATATATATATATATATATTACGTTAAACTATTCAATGTATTTAACATTTTAACTTCAAAATAAAGTTTTAAAACTACTAAAAGCCATTTTAACTTCAAAATAAAATCTTAAAAGTTAAAAGTATTAAAAGTCAATCATAGATCATCTAATTCTTCATAGTCAGGCTCATCTTCTCCGTCCGACGACACATAATCTTTATAAGCTCCAACATCATTCTCTTCTTCACTTTCTTCACTTTCCACGTCTACTAGATGACTTTTTCCTTTAGACCTAGAGGTTGATGTGCCAACACCCCTGTTGTTCCCACTCCTTCTTGTCGAATAAGGCGCCTCATTCGCCCCCTAGCAGCCGCAACATTTCCCCACGTCAAGTCTTCACCATCAAACACTGGAGCATCTTCTTCCAAAATTTCCATCAACCACTCATTAGGATCTTGAACATTGGTGTCATCCAAGATGATTGGGTCAATTGTATCACGACAATCGTACCTCCTTCTCAAAGCCCGATTATACTTTATAAATACCAAATTATTCAACTTTTGTTGCTCTAACCGATTTCTTTTCTTAGAGTGAAGCTGCAAGTAAAATATAATAACTATTAACACGTAATAAACTATGAATAGTATAAATTATAGTATGTTTTTACTTTTTATAATACCAAATCTTAGTTACTTGCGTATTCAAATACACTCCAATTACGTCCACAACCGGATGAACTACATGTAAGGCTCAGCACCTTCACCGCAAATTTTCTCAGAGTTGGTGCTGGTGATCCATATTGTTTCCACCACTCGGCTAATTTATTAACAAATAAAGAATACTAAGTAAGATTGATGGTTAAACGATATTATAGATCTTAAAAGTTATAGTTTATAGATATATGTATAAAACTGGTGCAAGTTTTACTCTCATTTGCTTCGCTGACGGGTCTCCAAAAATCCCGCGTGCAGCCCTATATAAAGGAAGCTCAGCATGAATCTTCATAACCTCATCTTCGGTCAATGACAACTTACGGATGCATGACATCAACCCTTCCATCACCTCAGAATCCTCTTCTATATGCGGATTGTTATAAAAAAAATTAGATGGATTCAAGAAATGGCAGGCCGCATGTAAAGGTCGATGTAATTGGCAATTCCATCTCGTATCAATGATGGTGAAGATTTGTTCATACTTATCCAATTTGTTCTTGAAAGAGGCGGCAATCATCTCCTTTGCCCTATCCATCGCTTCATATATATATATATATATATATATATATATATATATATATATATATATATATATATATATATATATATCCCATGGGAGGCTTTCTCTCTCCATCAACTAAACGAAGCACACCCAACAAAGGCAAAACCACTCTCACGGCAATATCTATATTGCTCCAAAAAGATGGCAACAATATGGTATTTGCTGTTTGTCTGCCTCGTGCCTCTTTCGAAAATTTGCTTTTTGTCCACGCTTCCGAAGTGAACATCTTTCTTAGGTTCTTCTTGAGTCCTAAAGCAATTCAGTGTTATGAAAGCGGTGGCAAATCGGGTCTTTGCGGGCCTAACCATATCTTTTTGTCCAGTGAACTCTCTCTTCATGTTCAATAACAATGTGCGGTTGTAAATGTATGTATTAACCGCAATCGCCTTCTCAATTGTTCTTTTCAGATGTGGCAACTTGAAGATGTCTTCAAACATCAAGTCTAAGCAATGTGCTGCACACGGAGTCCAATAAATAAATAATAATTGTTAGTAATAAGTAATAACTTATAAGTTTATTGTAAATGTAATAATAGTAAACTTACCGGCTCTAACGTTATTACTAGCACTATCTGTCACAATTTGAACGACATCCTTCGGCCCAACTTTTTGGATGAATCGATCAAAGTGTGAACATATTGTCACCTGTATGTGAATAGCTAGAGGCATCCACTGATTCAATAAACATACTTCCTCGGGGGGTATTCACCAAAAAGTTAACAAGTGCTCTTCCTTTCCGGTCCCTCCATCCATCAGCCATCTAAGAACATTCGTAGGTTGTCTTCTCAATTTCATTTTCTACCAAAATTTTCCTGGTATGATCCATCTCAAGCCTTAGCATTGGAACTCGTACCTCATGATAGGTAGGGGGCTTTATACCGCAACCATGTCAAGTAAATGCTTCAAGTGCGGGCCCTAAACTGTCATATTTCACGGCATTGAATGGAAGACCTGCATCATACATCCACCGAGAGAACTTTTGAACAGCATCAAGTCTTAGTTTCTTTTGAACTTCATTGTATTGTGGAGTTCCAAATAAGTGACCCCCTTTCTTTCCCCGATTGACTCGATGACTTGAATAACATATCCAAAGGTCCTTTCTTTGCCGACGGCGCCGCTGAGGTAGTGGAAACAGCTGGTCTCTTTCTTTTAGAAATCTCACTAACTTCTTCTTCTTCTTCTTCTAAATCAACAACATCATCAAAGTGAGGTATGTTACTTACTGAATCTTTCATGACCTTTTTCTTCTCAAAACATTCTTTAAATAATTGTTTTACATCATTTGGTACTTTTTTGCATTTTGCTATGTCCGTCGAATCCCAAGCAAGATGATGTTTGTGTCTAGTGATTCCGCCTTTTGATACAAAACCATAAAAAATTGCATTGAACTGAATTCTTGGTTCCTTCAATCAATGTACCATATGTCCATCCTGGATCCACTTCTTTTTCTCTAACCGTTTCTATAATGATATGAAAATATAACTTAACTAATAAGTAATAATAAGAAATCATAAGTTCATCACTAAACTAATAACCATTGACAACCTTAAACCCTAAAATAAGAAATCATAAACTGAACTAATAATTAATAATATGTATTTTTGTAGCAAAATCAGTAATATAACCTTAAGATACTGTGATGAAAAAATAAAGAATAAAAATCAGAATAAAACCTTTTAAAGTTGTAAAATCAGTAAAATCATGAACGAGACTTACTGACCTAATAATTAATAATAAATAACTAATAACTAATATGAATTTTTGTTGCAAAATCAGTAGTGTAACATTAAGTTACTGTGATGAGAAAAAATAAAAAAAATCAGAAAAAAACCCATTAAAGATGTAATATCAGTCAAATAAGAAATCATAACTAGTATGTATTTTTGTAGAAAAAGTAGTAATGGTTACTCATTACTGTGATGAAATAAAATCAGAAAAAAATCAGAAAAAAAAAACCTTTAGAGATATAAAGGTACTGTAATGGAAGTAGCCTGAAGATGGCCGGCGACAATAGAAAACGGCCGGCGACAGTGGAGGTTGGCCGGCGACGGTGGGAGAATGGCAGGCGACGTGGATGCTTGAATGTAAACTATTCCAGGAGCCTCAAGAGTGCGTGCGCCTTCAATGCAGAAGAAACAATTTTGTGTGCCTTTCACGTACCCTTTATTATTTAACCTAATATACTTACCTTATATATATTTAACAGCTGTAAAAAAAACCACCGCAACCGCTATTCATCACTTAGCGGCATAGCACCGCATCGCTACGCTATTCGCGATCGCCGTCGCTATTGGCGCTATTAACACCAGTGATGATGACTATGACAAATAACAATACTATTATTGTGTATTTTTCAATAATATTTAATATTTATATGTTTTAATTTATGTTTACACAAATTTTATACAACCAGTTATTTATTAGAAGTTATCCACATGATACGTGGGTTCATAAAACAATTAAGAGAATATTTTAATATCAATCTAATCTAATCTAGATATAATTTAAATTTACATCCAAATTATTTCTTATATATCTAATTAAGAAAATACATTGTATGTTTATAAATTCATCAAAATGTATTAAAAATTATAAAATTTTAAATTTTAAAAATTAACATAATACAATATTAATAAAATCATATTTCATAACATTTTATTTATTTTAATAAAATATATATAAACATTATGTTTTATGTAAAAGGGTTTATTTATGAAAAATACCAACATGTTTTCATGTTTTTTGCGTTTTCGTCCCTTCATGTTATTTTTTTCCATAAGTGTTCTCAAGTTAATTTTTTCTTTCTGGTTTAGTGAAATTTGGACATTGAAACCCAGTTTTTCAGTTTTTTAAAACCCGGTTTACTAATTATAATCGGGGTCTAATGTCCAATTTTCACTAAACAAAAAAGAAAAAATTAACTCGAGGACTTTTATGAAAAAAAATAACATGGAGGGACGAAAACGCAAAAAACGTGAAAACATGTTGGTTTTTTTCATAATAAAACCTATGTAAAATTAAGATTCAAATTATAACGATGAAATATTATAAACTTAGAAATAAATAACTGAAAAAATGTTGAAAAAAGTGTTGGAAAAACCGTGGATGTAATAAGATGGAAGGAACTTGAATCTTGGATGTTTTTGGTGATCGTGATTGAATCACTTTCCTATAACAATTGTTTGCTATGGGTATCCAAATATTGTTATGGGATAATCATAATAAAATGTATTAGTTCTGACTGATCTTTTCGTTTGTATATATATACTTTAATTTACCAACGAAATCAAGTGCATAAGATAGGTTAACTTCTCATTCAACCAACTAAAGCGGTTGAAACCGCCATTATCTTAACAATGACGATATCTTAACAACACTAAAGCTGTTAAAATAACAAGCTTCACAAGGTTAGTGTCTTACCTTAACAACACCCAAGGCTGTTAAGATAACAGATCTATTTTAGTAGCACCAATAGCACCAAGGCTGTTAAGATAGCAATGTCCAAGTTTGTTAAGATAAGCCATAATAAGTCTGTTAAGATAAGTAATCATATATTAGCATTCTTTGTCTTAACAACCTAAGCTTAATATATTCTCTATAAAGTTAACACATCAAGAAATTAATTCTAACATCAAACCGATTTAGAAATTCGTATTTCTACAGGCGATCAGTGGAACCACCGCCCCTCGGACCCGTAAGGGGGTTGCTGCTATAACGTCTCGGTCTTGACTTAGGCCAAACTTATACGAGTGTGTACTCCGCACCTTCTAAACTCGTTCAAGTTCCAACCAAAGCCAATTAACTTGGTCAATGAATTATACTAAAATAACAACAAAAAATAACTACTATTTACGTATATTTTAATTGAAAGATAGATGATATAGCTATGAAAATAACAATGATATTCTTGTATCTTTATAATATTTAATATTTATAGGTTTTAATTTTAAGTTTATATACATTTAATGTATCCAATTATTTATTCACATATATAATACGTGATTTCATAAACTAGTATTTGTAAAACTGACAATTACATCTACTACATCTCATAGCTACACCTAAGAGCTATAGATCGCAGCTGCAATACAACTAATTCCGTCAAACATACCACATATGATAATGATATTATATCATATTATGCTATTAAATATGATTATGGGGTTTCATCCATATCTGCCAGCAAATATGGTTCCTAGAAGAAGTTTATTTAGTTAACTTTTTATAATCCTTTAAGATCGTAACCTTCATTGCTATCTTGAAACTATCTTGGTCTATCGACCACCTGACCAATTTACTTTTGTCGTTTTGAGAGGGTTGTAAGTTTACATGGTGTGGTCTATGGCCATGCAGATTGATCACTTTGTGAATATATACCCTGGTGTATCGCATGGTTGGACCATCCGATATAATGATGAAGAAGAAGCGGTGGTGAAATGTGCAGAAGAAGCTCAACAGCATCTTATCGATTGGTTTGGCAAGTGTTTCCAGACTAGCCAATCGACCCTATGAATCATGTAATACACCATAAGAGGGAGATGTTTCAGAAGCTCCATTAGTTGTGTGTTATACAAACTAAATAAAGTGAGTTTGAAGTTGTTGTATCACATATTGGACTCTTTGTACAAGTGTTTTGACTTATTACAAAGGTAGTATTTATGTTATGGATACTACATGCCCATGGTAGATATGCTGTTTGTTTTCATAAATCGATAAAACAGTACGAAGACTTATTACAAAGCTTTTCATGTTAAATGAATGTTGAAAACGGGGAAAATCATCATAAAAAACGTTTTGTGTATTTATATAAAGTTTAATTTAAAAAAAATTCTATCAAACTTTCTTCGTTTCGATTAAGTTCATAATCTATTTTTGTCTTATTTGAAATACTTGACCGATTACGAAACAAGTGATCTTAGTTTTTTCACTTTATTATGTTAGTAAAAACTCATCATCTTTACATATTTTTAGCGATCAAATCCTTAAACTTTTTGTTTTATCGTTAATCCCGATAAAAAAATATATACTTTTGAATACGACAAACATAGTTTAACGATATACAATTGGAAATAAATTTAGAAACTTAATTGAGAAAATTAGAAAAGTTGATTGATTTTTTCCAATATTAACCCTTGAGTAAATTACAATAATGGTCAATGTGGTTTTTTAAAATTATGGAAATCGTTCATTAATTTTTATGGTTGCATTGTCTCAAAGTATTGTTTGCTTTCATAAATAGTCTTTTCTATTCTTAATTTTTTAAATTACACAAATAGTTCATGTAGTTTGTATGGAATTACGGTTTTAGTCCCTAAAATAATTTTATTACACAATAAGTCTCTAAAATTGAAAATTTATAACATTTTGGTCCCTGAAACTAACGGCGGTTAACTTGAGTCGTTTGTCTTGGGGGTATTTTTGTTCTATTGGTTTCAGGGACAAATCGTAATTTTCATAGCTTCTTATTGTTTTTCTTTTTCTTTTAAAAAAATATATTTTCATATATGTGTATATATATATATATATATATATATATATATATATAGATAGATATTGAGGTTCAATTGAGAACTTTTATGCATCGAGGCACCTCGAGGCACTTTTGTGAATCGGATAATTCACCAAGGGTGCACAAAGGGCATTTAGGGAAAACTAAAGACATGATAATTAATTTATTTCTAAAAATCATTAAATGATAATTAGGAGTTAAATTTTGAATTAAAATCTCATATTAACTACATTCCTCATTTTCCTCCTCATCTCTCTCTCTCTCTCTCTCTCTCTCTCTCTCTCTCTCTCTCTTTCTCTCTAATCGTGTTCTTCATGTTTTTCTTAGTGATGATGATTTGAAGACGAAGAATAACGATGAACAACGATGATGATGAACATGAACAAGAGAGGTAACCGATGATAATTATGAAGAACATGATGCATAGATAGATGATGAACGATGAATAATGATAATGCATAGATGGATGATGAACAATGACAATGCATAGATGGATGATGAACGATGAGCAATGAAAAATGATGATGCATAAATGGACGATGAACAATGACGATGCATAGATGAATGATGAACAAGTTGAACATGATGCATAGCTCAATGAAGAATATGAACGACAAACACAATGCATAAAAAAATGATGAACAAGTTGAACACGATGCATAAATGAATTTTTGTATTTTTTTTGTTAAATGCGTCTTTTTTTAACATGATGCATAGATAAACAAGATTAACGATGAAATGCATCGATATCCATCATCTTTTTTTGAATTTGTGTAATTTTTGTTAAATTTGGAAATGTATCAATTGAATTTATTTGGCATTTATTATTTGATTATTTGTTGAAATATTAAATTTAATGAGGTATGCACATTCCCCAAAATGCCCTTCTTCCTTTGTTTCTATAATGCACAAGATGCATAAAATTGTCTAACTATTTACCCTTTTGCCATTAATCTAATCCATACAATTTTTTGATCTAATGGATGATATAGGTACTTTTGTACCTCGATGCATAAAAGTGCTCAATTGAACCTCCCTCTATATATATATATATATATATATGCTTTGCTAAATATTAAAGTCTAATAAAGATTAGAATTAATTGATTATACCTATAATGTATTAAGTAATTAAACATGAACTCATGAAGTCCAGACATATGTGTGTGTGTGTGTGTCTATATATATATATATATATATATATATATATATATATATATATATATATATATATATATATATATATATATATATATATATATATATCTGTGTGTGTGTGTGTATAAAGTCAGGACCAATGGGGTACCATGTTAGACAGGGGAACCGGAGTCCACCAATGTTTGGTTACAACTACTGAAGGGTAATGTTGGTACACCCTGTGTGACGATAGTAGTCTAAGTGTACTCGCATTTTGGTTCAAGTAAAATTGCAAAGTATTGGATATTTGATATATGTGTTTATATATGTTTGATGGTAATTGTTTGTATCTTTGAACTTGATGTAATGTATTACAAGAAGTTCAAACATAAAATCCAAAGATTAATTCAAATATAAGTTAAATCATATAATCAAATACAAGTAGAACATGAGAAATTCGAATTTAGTGACAAATTCGAATTTAACATATGGTAGATTCAAATATATCCTATAAGGCAGATTCGAGATTGTCAAGAGGACAAACTCGAATGGGCCTTGGGGCCTGATTCGAGTTTGGCCCATGACAAACTCGAATGAGCCTCTATAATTAGGGATTAACTCGAATCATTAGGAGACTTTTGCAGAATTCGTGTGAGATTAAGCAAAAGGGCGATCTCGAGTTTATCACTATTGTGAGTGTTGTTTCGGAGAGAATCATCTCGTAGGTGTGTTCGTGTTCGTCCGTACAGCGTGTTGATAGTCTCCGTGTTTCGTGTGAGAGTTGTTTCCGTCAAGCCGTTAACGAGGATTCCGCACTCGTTGACGGTATCGCGTCTAGATAGATCTGTAGAGACGAGACCTTACAAGTGGTATCAGAGCCTAAGGGGTGTTCTTCGTGTTCTTCGTGTTCATAAAGATACATCCTAGGTTTCTTGACGGTTTTGGACGGTTAATCTCACAAGTTTTTGGTTTTGTTTCGAGCTTATCAAATTGGAATCCGGGAAATACTTTGTTGTTTTTCACGTTTTTGATCGAGATCAATATTTTTCTTTGTAAAAATATTGATTTAATCTGCAAAACGTTAAAAAATCGAGGTATTAGCTGTTTCTCGAATTTGCGGCGCTCGAATCTGTTAGGAGTCATTAGGGTTTTGCTTATTTTCGAGTCTAACCAAATATACGCTCCTTTCGAGTTTGCTAAAGAGTGCTTTCGAGTTTAGAGTGTTCGAGTTTGCTTCGAGTTTGGACTAAAGTCGAGAAGGGGTTTCGAGTTTGACTGGGGTTCGAATTTGACTGTTATTCGAGTTTGCTTGGACCTTCGAGTTTGGAGACTTTCGAATTTGTCACCCATTTCGAATTTAATTGAATTTAAGAACTTAAATCGAATTTAATCCCAAATAGGTTTAAACTTAATTATATTCGAATTTACCTAAATTCGAAAGAATTATTTAAATTAATTTCGAATTAAATTAATTAAGTTAAAATTCAATTACCTTTGAAACAATGACAAATCTGCAAAGGTTTCTGGAAATGGATCATGAGGCCGGGAAAGCAAATACTCCACCTAAGCTGATGAAACTTGAAGATTATTACTGGTGGAAAGATTAATTTGCCGATTTCGTGCGCTTCAACGACATGCGTATGTGGATATGTATCGACGAGGGATACATTCCACCGACTGCTGAGATAGAAGGACGCCAAAAGGTTGTCACGTATTCTAAAAAATGAAGGACGATGACAAAAAGCTGTTTGAAGCTGAGAACTGCGCATACGCTATCATACGAATGGCGTTATCTCAGGACATACTGCACACTTTCCGCAATCAAAAGACATCGAAGGAGCTTTGGGAGACGTTGGAAAAGAGGTGTGAGGGTAATCCGAGGGTTCGGAGGAAGCGTATGGAGTTGTTAAAACAGCAATTTGCGATTTTCAAGGCTTTGAATGATGAAAAGCTGGACGACACCATCACACGCTTTTATCATCTGCTGACAGAGCTAGAAAGTCATGACATTGAGTATAGCGACACAGAAAAGAATAATAAGCTTCTTGATGCTTTACCGGCCAAATGGGCGATATACGTGGCCATGATTAAGCTTGATGAAGATAAATACTATACTCAATCTCTGGAGGATGTAGTGGGAACGCTGAGGGCGTATCATTTCGAGTTACTGAAGGCTGAAACGGATTATGAACAAGTCCAAAATCCAGCAATGTATTTTGGAAAATCGAAACCTTCAGTGGCAGCTGATATGAAGACTGCTACAGCCTTCTTAACCGGAGAAACGTCGTCACCAGCAGAGCCTGACGACGCACAGAATAGAGCTTTCTTAGGGTTTGGTAGACCGGAAGAACAACATCATCAGGCAACACCGGCATCAATATCTCAGGGCTACTCTAAGATGCCCATGAGCGCTAAATCGGCCGAAGAACATTTGAATTTATTGGCGTCATTTGTGGCCGCATATGGAAACTGCGATCAGGGTAAAATAAACGATCCTGCTCTCTGGGATGAATATTACGATCAGGTAGACCCTGATGACCTTGAGGAGATGGATCTCAAATGGCAACTGGCCATGGTAACCCAACGGGTTAAGCGATTCATCAAACGCACGAGAAGAAATTTAAGTATGAATAATAAAGGGATTGACTTTGATAAGTCCAAGGTCAAATGCTACAACTGTCAAGGCGTGGGACACTTCGCCAGAGAGTGTCAGAGACCGAAGGTAGAAAATTACCAAGGGCAGAATCAGTCTCATGGACAGTATCAGAACCAATCTCAACAGAGATATCTTCCGAGCACATCAACCAGTCAAGCAAACATAGCTGGTCTGTTATCTAACGTCACATCAGACAGACAGCTGGACGGTACTTACGACTGGAGCACACATCCAGAATCTAATGCTAGAGCCTTTATGGCTGAAGTAACCGAGAGTGGATGTGAAGGAGAAGAGCAGAGCACAAGGGACAACAGTCAACAAGAAAGCAGTCTGATGTGGGTGGAGAAGTCGGATGATCAGACGATTTTGGAGTTTGCCGCTCATATGGCCAACGTCGAATCAGGTCATACAAAGGTAAGTCTGAATTTCTCTCTTTTCCATGAATTATGTGTTTTATGTGCTACTTCTAACGACAGGTTGAATCTAGTATTAGAATCACATAAAAATATATCTGCTCAAAATGAATCATTAAAATCGGATAATGCTAGCCTGATTGATATTAAGCAAGATCTTAGGGATAAGCTTAAGGCTGATGCACAAGATGTCATAGTTCTAAAAGACAAGCTGAGTGAGCAGTGTGTTAGATTAGAACTGAGCATGTAGAGGCCTTGACCAAAGATCTTAATATCAAAGAAGTAGAGCTAGCTGAATCTAAGGTGAAGGTAGCTGAGGCCAATAGTAAACTAGAAAAGTTTAGGAACTCAAGTCTGAACCTAGGGGAAGTTTTAGATGCTCAACGCTAATCTGAAAAGCCTGTAGGTCTAGGATATCATGACAGTCCTCCGCCTTTTAATGACAACTATGTGCCTCAACCTCAGGAGAAAACTGAGAAATCAGTAGACTTAGAGGAAATACCGGAACCAGTGTCTGAACCTGTAAAGGAAAATACACCTAAGGTGACTGATACTAATGTCAAGATTAAGAAAGTCAAATTTGTGCCTTCTTCTAGTGATACACCTGTAGGAAAACACAAAATTGATTTTAATGATCAAGATGATGCACCAGTCACTATAGATGAACCACAAGAACCAGACACTAGTGAGACACCTAAGTCAAAGGGCACACACAAGAAGTCTATTGACAAAATGTCTTGCTTTAGATGTCACGAAAGGGGGCACGTTGCTTCTAACTGTCCGCTTAGGAAAATTGACGTTACACCTATGACAGGGAAGCCAGCACAAACTAAGCCTTCAACAAGTGTGGCGAGCACTAGTAGTTCTCAGAGTACCGAGAAAACTGTGCAGGCTGCACCAAAACAAGTTGTGAAACAAATACCGGTGAAAGGTGGACCAAAAGAAGTGATTAGGACTAATTCACCGAATTGAGTCGTTAATCAATCTAGGTCTGGACCTCAACAACAATATAGGAGCACAACACCTAGCAGAGCATACACTCCGGTTAGGTCACACACTCCTGTTAGACATCACACACCGGTTAGAGCTCAGGGATCTCAATCTGAAATGCAATATAATCGTAATTATTCAAGAGCTCCACAACAAATGCCTACTCAAAGGCAAAGAGTGAATTTACATCACTCGGCACCACAACAAACTCCAGTTCAACGACCCAAGTCACCTGAAAGGCGAGATGGGTATTTGAAACAGTTTCGGTATGTGGACGAGAATGGTATAACCAAGTCAGTTATGGCTTGGGTTCCCCGTGATAACTAACCTATTTTCTTTCATGTGCAGGAGATAACCACAGGTCCAAACAACAAATGGTTCGTCGACAGTGGATGCTCCAGGCACATGACAGGGGAAAGAAGTCTCCTTACAGACTTCAAGGGTGGGAATCGGGGATTTGTATCATTCGCGGGAAACAAAGGAGGAAACATCACGGGTACTGGAGTGGTCACTAATGGGACGATCAAGTTGGATCAAGTTTATCACGTTGATAAACTGGTTCACAATCTCATTAGTGTATCTCAAATCTATGATAAGAAGAATTCAGTGCTGTTCACTGATACTGAGGCGTTGGTGCTAAAACCGGGTTTCAAGATTCCTGAAGAGTGGATATTGATGAGGGCACCAAGGAAGAATGACTTGTACATGCTCGATATGAACAAGCCGGAAACTTCGATGGGTCCAATCTGTCTGTTATCTAAAGCTTCGGAGACTGAATCAGTTTTATGGCACAGACGCATGGCACACTTGCACCTGAGAAAGATGAATTATATTACAAAACATGGGTTAGTGCAAAGTGTGCCTATGAAGAGTTTTCAGTTCGAGGATAAGTGTCTACCATGCAAGAAGGGCAAACAACATAAGAAGGCACACAAGTCCAAGACTCAAAACTCCATCACTACCACATTCGATTAGTTGCATATGGACCTCTTCGGACCAATCAACAAAAGGAGTATAGGTGGTAGTTGGTATTGTTTAGTTATCACTGACAATTACTCACGATTTTCTTTGGTTTTCTTTCTAGGTACAAAGGACGAGACGACATCCAAGCTCATCGGGTTCTTAGACCAAGTGGAGAATTCCTATGGAACAAGGGTTAAAAGGCTTCGTAGTGATAATGGAACTGAATTTAAAAATACTGTAATTGGTGTATATTGCCTATCAAAGGGCATAGTGCATCAATTTAGTGCACCCTATGAGCCACAACAAAATGGGGTGGCCGAACGAAAGAACAGGACATTGATTGAGGCAGCAAGGACTATGCTTTCGGATTCAAAGCTTCCTACCATGTTTTGGGGGGAGGCAGTGAATACCGCATGTCATATTTTAAACGAGGTCCTTACTGTCAAATCTTTGAACAAAACCTGTTATGAAGTTTTGAATAAACGGCCACCTAATTTAACTGGCTTCGAACCTTTTGGGGTACCATGTACTTTATTGCGAACAAAACATCAACCTAAGTTTGGTGAAAAGGCTGACGAAGGATACTTCCTAGGTTATGTGCCGAACTCACCAAACAAACGGGTTTTTAACAAAACAAATGGTACAGTAGAGATTGTGTATAACATTGAAGTCACAAGTTATACACATGAACCCTAAACAGGTCCGGAATGAATATTTGACTATGATAAATTATTTGAGTCATTTAACATTCCTATGGATGAAAATGCAGGTACCATCGATAAGGACATGGCAACGTTGAATCTGAATGACGAAGGTCATACCTTTCCGAGGACCACATTTCAATCCACATCCGAGCCTACTTCAACTGAAGATGGATCTCTAGAAGTCACTGTTCAGAAGCACCTTCAACTGATAATCAAACTCAGACAACAAATTCCAACTCTAAGGAAACTGTCCACGAGGAGGAAAATATGGAATCTGAGGTTGTTCCCCCATTAGGTGAGATAGGATCAAATTTAGGAGATAATCTGAGAGTTGACGAGATAGAGACATCTAGGATCAACAAGAACCATCCTATAGAAAGCATCATAGGAAATCCTAATGAGGGTGTGAGGACTAGGAGTAGTTTAAATAACAACACTGTGTTGTTGTCGATGATAAACGACTCTGATGCCTTTCATACCTGCCTCTATTCTTGTTTCATCTCGCAAGTAAAGCCGAAAAATGTGCAAATGGCACTAAAGGATAACTCCTGGGTTGAAGCGATGCAGGAAGAACTCTCTCAATTTAGGAAACTAGAAGTGTGGGAGTTAGTTCCATTACCTCGAGGGGAAATAGCAATAGGAACCAAATGGGTTTTTAAGTGCAAAAGAGACGATCGGGGTATAGTCACTCGCAACAAGGCTAGGTTAGTTGTAAAGGGTTTCAACCAAGAGGAGGGAATCGATTACAATGAGGTGTTTGCGCCAGTAGCAAGGCTGGAAGCAATCCGTTTATTTCTTGCTTTTGCTTCCTTCAAGGGCTTTAAGGTATATCAACTAGACGTTAAGAGTGCTTTCCTCTATGGGAAAGTGAAGTTCGTGTATGTAGAACAGCCGCCCGGGTTTACAGATCCGAAATATCCAGACAGAGTATATCGATTAGATAAGGCTCTGTATGGATTGCATCAAGCACCAAGGGCGTTGTACGAGACTCTGTCCAACCATCTGTTAGAAAATGGGTTTGAAAGAGGAAGGATAGACGATACGATGTTCGTTAAGCGAAAGGGAAAACACTTCATCTTGGTACAAGTGTACGTCGATGATATCATCTTTGGATCATCAGACGAGCAAATGTGCAAAGATTTTGAGAAGGTGATGAAGTCAAAATTCGAGATGAGTGCAATGGGTGAGTTGAATTTCTTTTTGGGGTTGCAAGTTGACCAGAAGAAAGAAGGGATGTTTATCCATCAGACGAAGTATGTCTACAACATATTAGAGCGCTTTGGGATGGAAGGGACAAAACTGACAGCTCATTTCAGCACGCCGATTCAAGTGAATCACAATCTCGGACCGGGTACTGAAAGTGATACCGATGTGGATCCGACATTATATCGGGCCATGATTGGATCACTTATGTATTTAACTGCTTCAAGACCTGACATTATGTTTGCTGTGTGTATTTGTGCTAGGTTTCAAGCTAATCCGAAAGAGATGCACATGAAAGCTGTGAAGCGGATTCTACGATACCTCAAGTCGAAACCGAAGCTGGGACTTTGGTATCACGCGGAGGGAGATCTGGAATTGGAGGCGTTCACAGATTCAGACTACGGAGGATGCAGCTTGACGCGCAAGTCAACAACTGGAGGTTGTCAATTCCTTGGAGGGAGACTCGTTTCCTGGCAATGCAAGAAACAGACGTCGGTAGCCGTGTCAACGTGCGAGGCCGAGTATGTTGCTGCTGGTAGTTGCTGCTCACAGGTTCTGTGGATACAACAACAATTGCGGGATTACGGTTTGGCTTACACTCAAACTCCTATTAGGATAGATAACCAGTCTACTATCGCAATAACTAATAATCCAGTTAAACACAGCAAAACAAAGCACATAGACATAAGACATCATTTTATACGTGATTGTGCTGAAAAGAACTTAATCAAGTTGGTAAAAGTGGAAACGGACGATAATAATGCTGATTTATTTACCAAAGCCTTTGATAAGTCACGGTTTGAATATTTGATTCAACTAAATGGAATGCGTAACCCAGAGTAAATTGACCTTAGTAGAATTTTTATTTCCTTTTATAGCTGTAGTCTTTCTCTCTTTTTATAGTAAGTTTACTAAATTAGGATAGTTTCTATTTTTAGTAAGTTAGTAGGTTATATTATTTTCTTGCTATTTCTTATGAAAAACAAAAAAAAAAAAAAGAGAAAACCATAAAAAATTCAAAAAAAGAGAATATCAGAAAAGGAGTTAAGTCTTAGATGCATAGGTTCAAAGTGACGAAAATTAGCACAGTCGTTACAAACTCTAAGTGTTTAGGCTTTGACACATAATGCACCTTAAATTCTAAGTGTTGTACATTATCTAGTTGGATATGTTGGTAGGCATAATACATATAGGGAATCTCAAGGCTAATGAAATACTCAAGAAAAAGTCAAACGTGTCACTAACTTAGATGTATGACCAATCGGTCTTAATTTTTATGTACGAGACATACAGACTTTGATTATAAATGAGGTATGCAAACTTTCTGGGGATGTATAGCAACATCAAATACATCTTAAAATGGAAAACATAGAAAAATCATTCAGAATTGAGAGTCAAAAACACGTAACTCTGTTGTACGTAAGTACAGACTTGTTGCCTCTGTTTTGATTCGGGTTAGCAAGATAAATCGCATTGTTGTACGTCGGTACAGACCTGTCACCGCTGTCTTGCTAGCTTTAAAAATAAACCTTAAGACAAACTAAGACACTTTGTTGTATGAAAATACATACATGTGTCCGATGTTTGCCTTTTAAAGAAAGTTTGCAAATACCAAAAAGTTAGAACCATTGTCTGTATGCCTTGATCATAAAAGTATGCCTATGTCTGAGTCACGTAAGATAATTTCATGAAAAATAAAAAGGCCAAGGGATATTCCGAAATGTAGCATGTTTAAATGGACAAAAATACCAACAATCAGCTAGCAATGTATGTCACGACAAACAATCAAAGGAATCAAAAATTCCTAAGTGTGAAAGTTTAACTACTGAAAGTGCGTATTTGACATAGCTATCTGATTGAACCTTTCTTTGACTATGCTCGTCAAAAATATTTCGTTAAGTGTGTAGTATAGGGTGTAATTTTAAATAATAATGTAGTTTAGTCTAAGTTTAATTTTTGTTCAAAATTTTAACTTTAACTTATTTTTAATTTTAATTTTAATTTTAATTTTAATTTTAATTTTAGTTTATTTTATTTTATTTTTACTTAGGAAAAAGGTCAAATTTACTGAGGGTGCATTCCTAATTGAATAAAATAAACATTGCGTGAAAATCTTGTGCTTAGGGTAAAAGATTTGGCATAGTTTATTCCGTTACTCAAAAAGGTTGAAAAGGTTGAAAAAGTTGAATTTATTTCGTTCTAGTACTTAATCAAAATATAAATAGTTAGTTAGAAGCTATCGTCGAGGGGGAGTCTGTTGGTACACCCTGTGTGACGATAGCAGTCTAAGTGTACTAGCATTTTGGTTCAAGTAATATTACAAAGTATTGAGTATTAACGTGTGTTTGATATATGTGTTTATATATGTTTGATAGTTATTGATTATATGTTTGAACTCAATGTAATGTATTACAAGAAGTTCAAACATAAAGTTCAAAGATAAAATTCAAACATAAGTTAAAACATAAGTTCAAATATAAGTTTAATATGTGAAATTCGAATTTAGAATAAATTCGAATTTGTCATTTGATGAATTTCGAATTTGTAGTAAATTCGAATGAATCCTATAAGGCAGATTCGAGATTGTCAAGGGGACAAACTCGAATGGGCCTTGGGCCTGATTCGACTTTGGCCCATGACAAACTCGAATGAGCCTCTATAATTAGGGATCAACTCGAATCATTAAGAGACTTTTGCAGAATTCGTGTGAGATTAAGCAAAAGGGCGATCTCGAGTTTATCAGTATTGTGAGTGTTGTTTCGGAGAGAATCATCTCGTAGGTGCGTTCGTCGTCGTCCGTACAGCGTTGTGATAGTCTCCGTGTTTCGTGTGAGAGTTGTATCCGTCAAGCCGTTAACGAGGATTCCGCACTCGTTGACGGTGTCGCGTCTAGATAGATCTGTGTAGTGCAAGACCTTACAATTTCTTTTTTTTTTTTTTATCATTTAACTATCCAAATGTGACATTTTTTTGTGTTAGTTATTAATTTTTATTTGTATGTTTATATTATATTTTCATATACATATATTGTATTTCTTTCTTTTTTTTTTTGTCATTTAAATATCCAAATGTAATATTTTATTATTTATTTATTTTTTTGTGTTAATTATTAATTTTTATTTGTTTACTTTTATTATTAATATTAATGTTAATTTTTAATATATATAACTATAATTATTTATTTAAAATTATTACATGATATGTATGGCTTATTTTTTTTCAATTGGTTATTGAAACCCAAATCTTTCTCCATTCTTTTTTTCATTCAGAAAAAATAAAAATCAAAAGTAATTGTACTTTTTTTATTTCGGAAAATCTAAAATCGGAGTAATTTATTTCTTTTCTCCATTCAAAAAAAATTAAAAATAAGGACGTGTTGAAGTTTTGTTTATCAGTAAAATGTATATAATCAAAATGGTTCGTAGTCTTTTCATTGAAATATTTAATAAAAATTTTTAAATTCCGAATGGTTCGAAGAATTAAAAATCAAAACGGTTAGTCGCATTTTAATAAAAGAAAAGATTTTGAATGTTTTGTCATTTTTTATTGAAAATATTAAGATCGTAGTGATTTGTCTTTTTTTGTCGCCATTTAATTAAAATCAGAATGGTTCTTTTGTTTGAAAAAAAATCAAATACCATAATTGTAACACCCTCACTTTTCACATTAAAGTCACGTCATAATAATATCATAAGGGGCAATATCGCATAAATTCCATAAACGCGTGTCATAGGATAATACAAATCACTGGTAATTTAAAATTTTAATACAAACACGTTCACAATAAGGTCATCAATAAGTACAGATAATTCGGCTCATCTAAAGCTGACATACAATACTAGCTACTTATACACATACTATATAATCATACAAGTCGCTAAGTACAAATCTCAAAAGGCCCTATCAACATACAGTAGACAGTACAATAATCAAAAAATTCAATATCAGCATACAATAGCAAATACAAAATCTCCAAGTAACTTTGGCTCCTACTTCGGCGGCTGCGGCTGCTATTCCCCTTTTCGAATGCCTGAACATGTTAGACTCGAAAACGCAAGCTACGAAGCTCGTGATTACGCGAGGGTTGGACTCTGCATAATAAACACATAACACATAACACACAAGGCACATTTCTATCTCAATCTCTGATAATCATCCAAACATCTCATAAAGGAGCATGAGATCCAGGACCCAGTATATCACAATCCCTGTGGGGACACTTCCAAGGCTAACAGACCGCACGTAGCAGTGGTTAGCAAAATCCCTATAGCTCAGGAGTGACCCGACTATCATGACTTTGATTACTATGCTTTCCTTATTGATCGCATCTTTGACATATTGATTCAGCTTAGCATGATTAGCCTTGCCGGTCTATTGTTCTAGACCTAGCTATGTCACCAGTTCTATTGAACTTGGTATTGATACTCCGATGTTCCCCCATGAAGACCGCTGGTAGCTAGCCCAGCATAAGTGGATAGCTTCCACTAAAAGCGTGAGCGTGGGCTGAACATCATCCAATTCTATGAATTCTATGTCTCAATCATGAGTGGCTGTAGCGGCATTCCAAACATATCACGCTTTGACCCATGATCCGCTTGATTAATGCATGTAATCTGAAAATCTATATTCTCACTAAGCTTTGCTTACAGATGTTGTTTACACTTTTTACAGGAAAAGATAAAGGAAAGTCACCTGCTGGACCTAGTTCTTAGGTCTTACAAGATCAAGTTGAAGTTTTCATAGACCACTACTCAACAAACACTTCGGTACTGATTGGCAGATGATGATTGTGGTGGTCTTGGTAGATTTAATTTGATTACTTGATGACATGAATTAGATTAGTCTTGTACCCTTTATAAGTTTAATTTGAAAACTGTAATCAGCACTAAAAATTGTATTAAACTTATCCTAATGTTTGTACTTGTAATCTGAAATTCCGCAACTTAAATTACTCTATCTTAATTATGATTGATATCGTGTTGCAAGATGTGGGACCTAGACTCTGAGGACTGCCCCGTAAGGGGAGGTCTTCACATAAACAGTTATTGACATTGATGTTTTCCTACACTGACTTAACAGGTCCCTTGTGGTGTTGTTTAACCCACAATGGGGTACTTTATGAATCCGGTTGAAAGACCGAGGAGAAATAATAATAATTGAGGTTACATAACGCACCCACTGTGAGTACCTAGGATTATATATGTCTGCATTTATTTATTGTCAGCTGTGTCATTGAGGCCTGTTGTTTCACTTTCGATTAGAATTCTACTGACTTGCATAATTGTAGATGCACATTGTTGTTTGTTGCATGTCCTGATCTTTATTGTGCATCTTCTGTTTGGCTTACGAGCCATGATTGGTAATTCGATGCTACCGAGGCTATATGACCAGCGAGATCCTGATGGGCAAGTGTAGCATCCCCGATGGTAATGTCTGCCTCAATTGAATGTGTTATTCCGTGCATTGGCACGATGGAGCCGCGGCTCGTTTCCGTACTTCGTGTACGAAGAGGGTATACAGTGTGTGTTGCCTATGTTACCATTGTGTGCTGCATAAATATCTGTTGAATATGTAATCTCTATACTCACTAAGCTTTGCTTACCCCTTAGTTGCTCACTTTTTACAGAAAAAGGAAAATTCGCTACCGGACTTTCTAGTTAGGTCGTTTTTGAAGTCTTGGAAGATTTGCTACTACTCAATCGGTAACTGAAATTTTGGGATCATGTGTTGTAATATTTTGGGATGTTGTAATAAAGTATTGAGTATGTAGATTTAGTCTGGAACCTTGTAGCACCGTAGGGTAACACTTGTGTAACATCCTCGGATTTGATACTCCGATGTTCCCCCATGAAGACCGCTGGTAGCTAGCCCAGCATAAGTGGATAGCTTCCACTAAAAGCGTGAGCGTGGGCTGAACATCATCCAATTTTTATGAATTCTATGTCTCAATCATGAGTGGCTGTAGCGGCAGTCCAGACATATCACGCTTTGACCCATGATCCGCTTGATTAATGCATGTAATTTGAAAATCTATATTCTCACTAAACTTTGCTTACAGATGTTGTTTACACTTTTTACAGGAAAAGATAAAGGAAAGTCACTTGCTGGACCTAGTTCTTAGGTCTTACAAGATCAAGTTGAAGTTTTCATAGACCACTACTCAACAAACCCTTCGGTACTGATTGGCAGATGATGATTGGGGTGGTCTGGATAGATTTAACTTGATTATTTGATGACATGAATTAGATTAGTCTTGTACCCTTTATAAGTTTAAATTGAAAACTGTAATCAGCACTAAAAATTGTATTAAACTTATCCTAATGTTTGTACTTGTAATCTGAAATCCCGAAACTTAACATACTCTATCTTAATTATGATTGATATCGTGTTGCAAGATGTGGGACATAGACTCGTGACAACTGCCCCGTAGGGGTGGTCTTCACAGGATGGTATCAGAGCCCATAGTTTGAGTTAATTAAGTATTACGTGAGTAATACTTGGTCTCAAACTGAAGCAATACATATGTATCAATCATTTAGGTGGTTTGAACTGAGATAGGATGGGAAAAAGGGTACATAGATCTAAGTCTATAAACTGATAGTTAAATGATTTTAATTTTCAGTAAAGATGTCAGGATCAGGTGACATTCCCAACAACATGACTCCCCAGCAAATGTTTGAAATGGTACAACAATTATTAGCCCAACATTCAGAACAACAAAACAAGAATATGCAAGAACAGCTTCAGGCTAGAGATGATGCCGAAGCAAAAAGACGTGCTGACAAAAAGAATAAGAGAAAAGATAAACAAATACAGAATGATGAATCTGATTCTGATAACTCTACCCCTAATGCCCAAATTGAACAGCCGAAAGGCTGTATGTTCAAAGATTTTAAAGCAAGCGGTGCCCTTAACTTTGAGGGTACAGTCAACCCAATCCAGGCGATGGATTGGATAAGCCATACTGAAGAAATCTTCAGAATCTCCGATTGCTTGGAGTCAAAGAAAGTGAGTTATGCATCGGCTTTGTTTGTCGGCGCTGCCCATGCCTGGTGGAAAACCCAGAGAAATATTTATGGCGAGGAAGTCATCCAAACTTTAGAGTGGGATCAGTTCCTCGATATGTTTAATGCGAAATATTGTCCTGTTGACCAACAAGACAAGATGGAGGTTCAACTGATGCAGCTAACCCAAGGAACCAAGACTGTAGACGAGTACGAGCACGAATTCTCACGGCTCTGTGGCTATTCCTCGTATCAAGTAGCCACTGAAGAAAGAAAGATGAACCGATTTCGTGGAGGGCTTAACCCGAGATACAGACACCCGATGAGCGCGATAAAGTATAAGAGTTACTTAGAAATGGTTGAAGCGGCAACGCAGATTGAGAGGGGATATTTAGAGTACGGTGATCAATTCTATGCTCCATCAACGAACCCGACATGTCTTTCTCCCCCAAAGAAGCAGAGATTCGGCAGATTCTTTAAGCCCAACAAATCTCAGTCTCAGCAACCTCAACAATCCCAACAATACAGCTCACCTCAGAAAGCTCAAGCCTATTCTCTAACGAATGAACCACGATTCTGCAAAAGATGCAGAAAATCGCATATGGGATTGTGTAATCCAGACGACGTCACTTGTTATGTGTGTAGCAAGATCGGCCATAGTAGAGAAGAGTTCCCCCAGCGAGGTCTTGGATGTGCTAAATGCAGAAAGCGTGGACACTTCATGTATTAGTGTCATAGTGGACACCGAGGTCAATCGCAATCATCAGCTGGAGGTTCTACAATGAAAAGTTCAGCCGCAACTCCAACTGCAAGGACCCGCGCATTCCTATTTAACAGTGGAGGAAGCGAAAGAAACCCCGGATGTGGTTACCGGTACGTTCTTATTAAATTCAATACCTGCGCGTGTGTTATTCGATTCTGGTGCAAGTCGTTCATACATCTCGACTACTTTTGCGCAAAGATTATCTAAGTTTCCTTCAAAGCTTCCTGTTATACTCGATATTGAGACGGCCAATAACAATTATGTTATGGCTGATTCTGTATACCGTAACTGCACATTACTTGTCAATCACGTTGTGTTCAACCTCGATCTTATCCCAATTCCGATAAAGGAGTTCGACGTCATCATCGGCATGGACTGGCTAACGAATAATGAAGCTACGATTGTTTGCAACCGCCGAATCATTCGAATGAAGACTTCAGACGGCCGAGTGTTAGAAATCAAAGGCGACAAGCGAAAAGGTGCTCACTGCTTCATTTCTGTTGAGAAAGCGCGTAAACATTTATCTAAGGGTCATGAATCCTATCTGTGTTATGTATCGTCTGAATCTGTCTCTGAAAATAACAAGAAATCCGTTTCTGATATCCCGATCGTCTGTGAGTTCCCAGACGTATTTCCTGATGATATTTCTGGAGTGCCACCGGAACGTCAAGTTGAGTTCGGAATTGACTTAGTTCCTGGTGCGGCTCCAATTTCTAAAGCTCCCTACAGACTTGCGCCTGCAGAAATGCAGGAAATGTCAAAGCAACTGCAAGATCTGTTAGAGAAGGGATTTATCCGACCTAGTTCATCTCCATGGGGTGCACCTGTCTTGTTTGTTAAGAAGAAAGACGGAACTCTCCGTATGTGCATTGACTATCGTGAGTTGAATAAAGTCACCATCAAGAACAAATATCCTCTGCCTAGAATCGATGATTTATTTGATCAGCTACATGGAGCCAGCTACTTCTCCAAAATCGATCTTCGTTCTGGGTATCATCAGCTAAAAGTTAAAGATGAGGATATTCCAAAGACAGCCTTTCGAACAAGATATGGTTATTACGAATTTCTCGTAATGCCTTTCGGTTTAACGAAAGCACCAGCGGCATTCATGGATCTCATGAATCGCGTGTGCAGACCAATGCTTGATAAGTCAGTTATCGTATCCATTGACGATATTCTGATATACTCCAAAACGGAGGCTGATCATGTTGTTCATCTACGTCAACTGCTAGAGTTATTGAGAAAGGAAAGACTCTACGCAAAATTTTCGAAATGTGAATTCTGGCTCAGACAGGTATATCCTTACATTGTCTTGAGTTATTTCTTAAAGCGTTCTTTGTTTCAAACAAAACTTGAAATTCTACTCTGATTTCTTTATAGATCCAATTCCTTGGCCATGTTGTATCTGGCGAAGGTATCTCGGTTGATCCGTCTAAAGTCGAGGCTGTTCAAAAGTGGCAAACGCCTCGCAATGCCTCTGAAATCAGAAGCTTCCTTGGATTGGCTGGTTACTACAGGCGATTCATTAAGGACTTCTCAAAGATTGTTGTGCCTCTCACGATACTAACACGAAAGAATACACCTTTCGTATGGGCGAATAATCAGCAAGAGGCTTTTGAAACTTTGAAACAGAAACTCATTCAAGCGCCAATCCTAGCCTTACCAGAGGGCAATGATGACTTCGTTGTTTATAGCGATGCATCTGGTACAGGTTTAGGTTGTGTCCTCATGCAAAGAGGGAAAGTCATTGCCTATGCTTCAAGGCAATTGAAAGACTACGAGAAAAGTGCACCAACTCATGATCTTGAGTTGGCTGCTGTTACCTTTACATTGAAAATTTGGCGGCACTATCTCTATGGGACTCGATGTCAGCTTTACACCGATCATAAAAGTCTCAAGCATTTATTTACTCAAAAGGATCTAAACATGAAACATCGTCGGTCCTTGGAGCTTATCAAGGACTATGATTGCGAGATCCTGTATCATCCCGGCAAAGCCAATGTGGTCGCGGATGCTTTGAGTAGAAAAGTCTATCCTGAAAAGTGTTGCTATGCCCTAACTCCCGTTGTGTTTTCTTTCGATCTTATCGAGAACATCAGATCTGCCCAAGCTGAAGCATTGAAAGAAGAGAATGTTTGTTCTGAAAATCTCAAGGGGCAGCTTCAATTTCTATCTATGAATCATTTGGGACTTCAATGTCTCAAAGGAAACCGAATCTGGATTCCTAAATATGGTTCAATCCGCAACACTCTTCTATTAGAAGCTCATCAGTCCAAGTTATCTATTCATCCTGGCAGCTCAAAGATGTACTTCGATCTGAAAGCTGATTATTAGTGGCCAGGAATGAAGAAAGACATCGGTCAGTTTTTTGAAAGCTGCAGAGTCTGTCAGATGGTTAAGGCAGAACACCAGAAACCCTTCGGAGATATGCAACCACTACCAGTTCCTGAGTGGAAGTGGGAGCATATAACCATGGACTTCGTCACGAAATTGCCTAAAACCAAGAGACAGCACGACTCCATCTGGGTAGTCGTGGATCGATTAACAAAGTCAGCTCACTTCATACCGATGAAAGAGACATACTCCCTTGATAGATTGGCACAGATGTACATCACTGAAGTTATCTCTCGCCATGGTGTGCCGAAATCTATCGTCTCTGATCGTGATAGTCGTTTCACTTCGAGATTTTGGAAAGCGTTGCAAAAAGGGATGGGTACTCGAATCTCTATGAGTACTGCTTATCACCCTAATGCAGATGGCCAAAGTGAACGTACTATCCTAACTCTGGAAGATATGCTCCGTGCCTGCATTCTTGATCTGGGTGGTAACTGGGATGACCACCTGCCTTTGGTTGAATTCTCATACAACAACAGTTATCATTCCACGATTAAGATGGCTCCCTTTGAAGCTTTATACGGACGAAAGTGCAAAACTCCCACCTGTTGGCGCGAAACAGGTGAATCAGCAGGTCCTGCCCTTCTACAGTTGACTCATGAGAAGATTCAACTTGTCAGAAGGAATATACTTGAAGCTCAAAGCAGGCAGAAGTCATATTATGACAATCGACACAGATCGATCAGTTTTGCGGTTAACGATTGGGTGATGCTAAAAGTATCTCCAATGAAGAATGTGGTAAGATTCATAAAGAGAAATAAGCTAGCTCCGAGATTCATCGGTCCGTTCAAGATCATTGAAAAGATAGGGAATCAATCCTATCGTCTTGATTTGCCAACTGACTTAGCAGGAATACATCCTGTATTCCATGTTAGTCATCTACGAAAGAGCTTAGCTGATGAAAGAGAAGTGCAGATAGCACATGTTAATCTGCAAATTGATGAGAAGCTTCGAGTGGTGCAAGAGCCAGAATGTATTCAGGACTCGAAGACTAAAAAACTTCGCAATAAAGAAATACAGATGGTGCTCATTCAGTGGAAACACCACAAAGGTTCGCATCAGTCTTGGGAATCAAAAGATGTCATGAAAGCTACATATCCAAGTCTGTTCGAACATAGCTAACTTCGGGGACGAAGTTTGTGCGTGGTGAAGCCCATTCTGTAACAACCTAGCTTTCAACTGAACTTAATTTTCTGTTTTTGAGCTAATAATGTAATTTTATTACATTATTTATTTTGTAATTTAATTAATAAAATTTAATTAATTAAGTTAAATTTATGATTATAAATTATTAGATGATAAAAATTAAAAGAGATGTATTATGCACAAGTATATGGGTTAAATGGAATATTGTTCAAATTAAATACATAAAAACCTACAAATGAGACTTAATGGCCATTATCATCACTTAAAGAATTTAACTCTCTCTCTCTCTCTCTCTCTCTCTCTCTCTCTCTCTCTCTCTCTCTCTCTCTCTCTCTCTCTCTCTCTCTCTCTCTCTCTCTCTCTCTCTCTCTTCTCTTCTCTTCTAGAACCCACGGCACCTTCAACAATCCATCAAGGAAATTTCAAAATCTTGCATTAAATCCAGATTTGAAGTCAAAAGGAGGTTACAAACATCATCAAATAACAAGAATCTACAACATTCAATGTAAGAATTTCTTAAAATTTCGAATTATAAGGATTCTTGTGTTCGGTTCTTCACAAAAACCGAAAGAAAGATTTAAAGTATGGATTTGAGTTGCATGTTAGAAAAAATGATTAGAAATCATGTAATAAGTATTTTGATGTTATAGAAACAAAAATCATGGGTTGGATCGTCCAATTAAAATGAAAATCGGAATTTTTATAAAACTATGTGTTTGACAAAAAGAAAGGAATTTGGATGATTTTGATAAATTTATGATGTTTTTGATAGAGAAAAATAGTATAAAATCAACCCAATAATGATAATATAACTTATTAGTAAGTTGCATGTTGATAAAATGAGTTTTTGTGAATTTTTATGAAAAACCCGTATGAATATAAGATGAACACCAAGAACAAAATCTGGGAAAAATTTGCAAGTCATGGATCCGAATTCGGTCCTGATAAAGTGCTAATTCGGATCCTATGTTCTGGATAGTCCCAATTTGGATTACTCATTTCAGATGGAAGGTGGTCCGAACTCGGATGACCCGAGTTCGGATGGTCCATTTTGGTCCCAAATTCGAATGGCCAGTTTGGTCGGTCCTAATTCAGGTTAATCATTTTGGTCCGAATCCGGGTGCCTGATCCGGTTAGTCCGAATCCGGATGACCAATCCGGAGGATCCGAATACGGATGTTTTATTATCACAAATAAATGACATTTTATAATTACAATACCCATGAATTTATGATGAAAGATTAATAAATAAAGCACATGATACATATATATATATATATATATATATATATATATATATATATATATATATATATATATATATATATATATATATATATATATATATATATTTTGAGAATTCAAAGAAACAGAGAAAATGAACCAAATGATTGATGAGTTATCAATTATCAGAATCAGATCAGATTAAGATTTAAAACTAAGATGTTCTTGCTATGATATAATTTTGAACAGGTTCAGATAAATTCTGAACAAAGAACTAAAGAATTAAAGAGATTGAAAGTGGGTCTCAGATTTGAAAAGAAAAGCCAGAGATCATATTGACGAAGATTTTAAGATAAAATCCTGATATAACTTAGGTGGTGGATTATAAATCTGCTTGATAAAGACCACAGAACCAGTGAGTTATAGATATTCAGTTTTGCATGCTAGACTTCCAGTTGAGACATATTGTTGATGATAGATTATTTGACATTCATACTTGCTCAGCTGGATTGTGACCTGTGCACACCATGGTTCAGTGATGCCCTGTGGATCATGATAGCTATATAACTTATCATTCCGCATGACATTGTACTTACTGTTCATTTTAGATATTGCTATAAAATTATTGTTATCATGACTTTGATTACTATGCTTTCCTTATTGATCACATCTTTGACATATTGATTCAGCTTAGCATGATTAGCCTTGCCGGTCTATTGTTCTAGACCTAGCTATGTCACCAGTTCTATTGAACTTGGTATTGATACTCCGATGTTCCCCCATGAAGACCGCTGGTAGCTAGCCCAGCATAAGTTGATAGCTTCCACTAAAAGCGTGAGCGTGGGCTGAACATCATCCAATTCTATGAATTCTATGTCTCAATCATGAGTGGCTGTAGCGGCATTCCAGACATATCACGCTTTGACCCATGATCCGCTTGATTAATGCATGTAATCTGAAAATCTATATTCTCACTAAGCTTTGCTTACAGATGTTGTTTACACTTTTTACAGGAAAAGATAAAGGAAAGTCACCTGCTGGACCTAGTTCTTAGGTCTTACAAGATCAAGTTGAAGTTTTCATAGACCACTACTCAACAAACCCTTCGGTACTGATTGGCAGATGATGACTGTGGTGGTCTTGGTAGATTTAATTTGATTATTTGATGACATGAATTAGATTAGTCTTGTACCCTTTATAAGTTTAATTTGAAAACTGTAATCAGCACTAAAAATTGTATTAAACTTATCCTAATGTTTGTACTTGTAATCTGAAATTCCGCAACTTAAATTACTCTATCTTAATTATGATTGATATCGTGTTGCAAGATGTGGGACCTAGACTCTGAGGACTGCCCCGTAAGGGGAGGTCTTCACATAAACAGTTATTGACATTGATGTTTTCCTACACTGACTTAACAGGTCCCTTGTGGTGTTGTATAACCCACAGTGGGGTACTTTATGAATCCGGTTGAAAGACCGAGGAGAAATAATAATAATTGAGGTTACATAACGCACCCACTGTGAGTACCTAGGATTATATATGTCTGCATTTATTTATTGTCAGCTGTGTCATTGAGGCCTGTTGTTTCACTTTCGATTAGATATATACTGACTTGCATAATTGTAGATGCACATTGTTGTTTGTTGCATGTCCTGATCTTTATTGTGCATCTTCTGTTTGGCTTACGAGCCATGATTGGTAATTCGATGCTACCGAGGTTATATGACCTGCGAGGTCCTGATGGGCAAGTGTAGCATCCCCGATGGTAATGTCTGCCTCAATTGAATGTGTTATTCCGTGCATTGGCACGATAGAGCCGCGGCTCGTTACTGTACTTCGTGTACGAAGAGGGTATACAGTGTGTGTTGCCTGTGTTACCATTGTGTGCTGCATAAATATCTGTTGAATATGTAATCTCTATACTCACTAAGCTTTGCTTACCCCTTAGTTGCTCACTTTTTACAGAAAAAGGAAAATTCGCTACCGGACCTTCTAGTTAGGTCGTTTTTGAAATCTTGGAAGATTTGCTACTGTTAGGCACAAAAAGGCCTCAGTCAAACCTGTTCTGCATCTGAGGGGGAGATTGTTAATCAAACCTGTTGATGCTTTTGAAGGTTGAATTTAAGGCCTGTTATATGCCTTATTGAAACCTGAAAAAGATTTGCAATATCAGCCTAAAGCTGTTCTATATGTTGCATGTGTTGCAACTAAGACAGTTTGTCCAAGCTGTTCTGTCTGCTGAACTGGCTGGACATAAACTGTCTACGCTGCTCTACACTGATGAGCAGCTTGGGCAGTTTACAAGTGTTCTGTTCTTTGTGAACAGAACCTGTTCTTTGTGAACAGACTAAACACTTTATGGAATGTGTTTCCAAGTCCTCATGTATTGTATTTGACTACAAGATCAGTTTACAAAGTCGAAGACAAAGTGGAAATCAGAACTGCTCAGCCTGCCCAAGCTGTTCTGTTACATGAAGACAAAAGGTTATTTGAAAAAGGGTGACAGACTTTTTTCTTATATCAAAATAGGCCTTTACAAGGAAGAAAGACGCAAAGTTGACATTCCTTATTTGGTTAAAGGCAATGCAACAGTAGACAAAGTGAAAAGACAAAAGTTCTGCACATGTGAAGACAAGTCTGCTTTTCAGAAAAATGCAGAAAAGGTTATGTTGTCTTTTCAACAAGACTTCTCCTTTTTCATTCCGTCCAATGAAGAAGTTTCTCTTAGATCCTCTGAGTGAGTATAAAAGGAAGCTTCTAAGGTCAGAAAGATTAAGCCAAAAAAAAAGCTAAGTGCTGAAGCCAAGAGTGAACGTGCAAGTGTGTTTTTCTTGCATGCAAGCCTGCCTGTGTAATACAGTTTCTTTGTGTCTAAGCTGTTCTACATAAGCTGTCCCTCTGAGTCTTGTAAACACAGTGAGTGCTTCTTAGTGAGTGTATTCATTGTAAACTAGTTTGAGTCTGTCTTAGACTAGTAAACATACTGTTGTATCTGTCATCTCAGCTTGAACTTTTCCGCATTCAAGCTTGTTTGTAATTAACAACTTGTTGATAATACATACAAACATTGAGAAAATAGTGTGTAGTTTTTAAATAGCTGTATTCACCCCCCCCCCCTCTACAGCTTAAAGCTATATACTTTGGGAACCTCTCGGGACCTACAACTGGTATCAGAGCAGTTTAGAGTGTGTGTCATTCTAGATCTCTCATTCTTCTAAGTTTCCATGGACAACAGTGCTGCAAATTCCTCATACTATGACAATGGCTCAATGGGCAAACCTCCAAAGTTCAATCATCAGAACTTTTCTGGTTGGAAGTGCAGAATGATGCTCTACCTAGAGAATCTGGATGTACAACTACCAGAAATTGTAATGGAGGGTCCCTATGTGCCAACCTCTGTTACAACAATAACTCCTGCTGTTGAAGGAGCTGCTCCTGAGATCAGAACATTTGAGAAAGCAAAAGCTCAATGGTCTGATGAAGACAAAAGATTGGTGGCTCTTGATGCAAAGGACAGAAACAATCTGGTCATCTCTCTACCTGATGATGTGTTCAAACAGGTTGAGAAGATGAAGACTGCCAAGGAGATGTGGGATACTTTGTGTACCGTCTATGATGGACCCACAATCATACTGGATAACAGGATTAACAATCTTGTTAGACAGTATGAACTCTTCTTTGCAAAACCAAAGGAGACTCTCACAGAAACCTACACCAGGTTTACTGCTCTTGTGAATGATCTCAAAGTTGTTGGGATCACTAAGGACAGCCTTACTCTGGTGAACAAGTTTTTGGACATCCTCCCTGAAGAATGGAATTACTTTTCAACAATTTTAAGAAATTCAGGTACAATCAGAAGTATGGATCTTGTCAACTTGTATGGATCTTTACTAAATGATGAACAGTCAAGGCAACAGAAGAGAAATGCCTTGGAGATGTCTAAAAGAGGTGCAGCCTTTGTGGCTAATGTGAGACATCCTGTGAGTCAGGTGAGTGATGTGTTTACTCAACCTGATCAACAGGATGATGATAAGGAGGAGGTGTCAGATGAGGAAGATAATGCAGATCTTGCTGAACAGGATGATGAGCAAATGATAGCTATGCTTGTCAAAAGGTTCAACAAGAAAAGGTTTGGAAGAAACATGCTGCAAGGAAGTTCAGGTGCTGGCAAAAAGAAGGCATTTGATAAATCCAAGGCTGAGTGCTTCAAATGTGGCAAAACTGGCCATATAGCTGCTGACTGTGTGTCAAAAGCTGTTGGTCAGTCATCCAAACCATACAAGACAAACAAGGATGATGGTTATAGGGTTAAGTACCTTATGGCCATGGCTAAGCTGAGGAAGTTGGAAAACTCAGTGGGTTCCAACCGCCAAAAGGGACTCATGGCAGAGACTTGTGATTGGGAGGAATCTGATTCATCATCTGATGAAGAAGACAATCAATGTTTGATGGCCAACACTGATGTCCCATCAACAAGCAGTTTCAAACAGGATCTGACTGAAGCTGAAGCTTTCAGCAGCTTGGAGAACTGGAATCCTACAATGATGTATAAGGTACAAAATTTTATGGCTTACAGTTCTGAAGAAAAGATTAAAATGTTTGAATATATGCCAGTTGATTTGAAAGCTGTTGTTGAGAAGCATGATGCTTTATTATCTGAGATCTCTAAGCTTAAAACTGATCTTAAAACAAAATCCAGTAAACTGGACAGTTTCCATAAGTTGGAAACTGAGCTTGATGAATTAAAACACATCAACTCTATTTTACTGGAAGAAAAGAGAGAAACAGATATAAAGCATGCTAAGCTTTAAAAGATAGTTGACTCTTGGTGCCAATCTGCACAAAAAGTCAGCCATTGTATAAGTCAACAGATCCCTGCACAAATTCAAGCCTATCTTGGAGGGGATCTTGACACAGCAGCTTCCATTGTTGAGATTAATAATCTGAAAGAAGATTTATCCACTCTTGGTGAGCTTCCAAACACTTTTGTTCAAAAAGTGAATGGTAAACTAATCTCAACAAACAGGTTTGTTAGGCCTCAAAATACTGACAGCTCGTGTGAACCTAGCTCAAAAGCTGGTATGGGAGTATGTTCTCCATCAAACCAGCTTGCTAAGTGCTCTGCTGATTCACACAAGCAAAAGAAAGGAAAACATGTCCAAACTGCAGCTGTGGATACTAAACCTGTTGACAGAACAGGTTCTGGGTCCAAAGCTGATGGTAAAAGGCATGATAATCCTTTTGATGCTAAACATTTTGAAAATAAGTTTTCAAAAGTTAAGCAGCCTGTTTTCAACAAAGGCAAGTCTCATGTTGAAAGCAAACCTGCTGTGATTTCTAATAAGTTTTCTAATCATAGTGGTAAACTGGCTTTAAATGAGAATAAGTTTTTCAAAACCAGAAATTATGATTATGCTGATAGGCAGCATAAATCACATCTCAGTAGGGGCAAAGGCAAAGCCATTGCTCAGCCTGAGAAACTTGGGAATAAGTTTCCCAAACCTGTGGAAGTTCAAAAGCCAATTAAGCTTCCTGTCTTTGACATCTGTCCTCCTAAAAAGAGGAAAGAGGAGACAGACAAAGCTGTGGCTATTGAACCCTCCACTCAAGCTATTGATTCATCAAATAGTAATAAGTTTGCTAAACCTGCTAATAGAATCAACAAAAATAACTAAGAATGTGTTTCTGAAAGTTCTTCTTCCAAAAATCCTAAAAAGAGAAAATGTTATAAATGTGGGAAGAAGACACATCTGGCCAAGGACTGTCCTGAATCTGAGGACATGAGGCCTGTTGACTCTGATGGTTCTCTCACAGCTGTTACAAGCAGTGTTGGAAACATCTCAGTTAATGAAAGTGGTATCCAAGCTGATACCATTCAAATTGGGAATATTAGTGTAGATATTATAAGTCCATCAACAAATGTTGATGAAGTAGGAGAACTCATCTCTGTGATGAGTTCCCCTAAAAATGACTAATACTTCTCTTATCACTCTGCAGGAAAAACAACCTTCCCAGGTTTGGTACTTGGACAGTGGCTGCTCAGGGCACATGACAGGTTGTAAAGAATTGCTGAGTGATCTCAGGCCTGAAAAAGGGCCAAAAGTCACATTTGGTGACAATGTACAGGGATCTACTGAGGGATATGGAAACTCTTAAGCTGGTGGTGCAGTGTTTAAAACGAGTAGCCATGTGCGTGGGGCTAAAACATAACCTTGTTAGCATAAGCCAACTGTGTGATGCTGGCTACAAGGTTAACTTTGATGAGCACCTGGGTTACATATTGGATCTCCAAGGCAAAGTTGTGCTATGTGCTCAACGAAAGAAAGGTGTATATGTTGTGGACATGCAATCTGCTAATCCCACAACTGAAACCTGCTTTCTCACAAGAACAAATGCAGACTTAAACTGTTTATGGCACAAAAGGCTGTCACATCTGAACTTCAAGAACATCAATAAACTCTGTAAGAAAGAGTTAGTGACAGGTTTGCCTTCTATGACCTTTGTTAAAGACAAACTCTGCACAGCTTGTGAGAAAGGCAAGCAGAGAAAATCATCTTTTAAATCCAAACATAACTTCTCTATTGATACTCCACTCTTCTTAATCCACATGGACTTGTTTGGACATGTAAATGTCCCAAGTCTAGGAGGAAGAAGATACACTCTAGTAATGGTTGATGAGTTCTCCAGGTACACATGGGTAATCTTTCTGAAGAGCAAAGGAGAGGCTGCTAGAGAAATTATTGGATTTGTGAAAAAGATGGAAATGCTAAACTCTGCCCAAGTGAAGCAGCTTAGAAGTGATCATGGTACTGAATTCAGAAACAGTACTCTTGAAGACTTCTGTGAAGAGAAAGGAATCACTCAAAACTTTTCAGCTGTAAGAACTCCACAACAAAATGGAGTTGCTGAAAGGAGAAACCAAACTCTCATTGAAGCTGTTAGAACCATGCTGTGTGCATCAGGTTTACCTTCATCATTCTGGGCTGAAGCTGTCAACACTGCCTGCTTCACCCAAAACAGATCCTTAGTGGTGAAAAGGTTCAACAAGACTCCCTATGAGCTGCTCAAAGGGAGGAAGCCAAATGTCAGTTACTTCCATGTGTTTGGGTGTCCCTGTTTCATTTTGAATCAAAGGGATCAACTGGAAAAGTTTGAACCAAAAGCTGATGAAGGTGTGTTTGTTGGCTACTCTGCTATCTCTAAAGCCTACAGAGTGTACAACAACAAAAGAAAGGTGATAGATGAATCTATCAATGTCACCTTTGAAGAGTCCAAGAATGCTTCCACCAAAGCTGTTCCTGAATCAGTTTCAGGAGAACTTAACTTTGATGATCTCATGCATTCAAACAATGAAGAGGACTCAAAAGCTTCCACTACACCCAGTGTGGAACCTGTTAATCATGATGGGCATGATGATGATTATGTCAATACACCCTGTGTGAATAAGTGTACTGACTTAATTACAACTGCATGTCCTGAACCTATCAATGCTGATTTTCCTAGTTCTACTGCTGATATGTTCAACAGTGGTCAGACATGTTCAACAAGTGAACAGGCTCAAGACAACAGTGTGTCTGAAAATCTTGAGAGCTGTTCAACAGGACCTGCTGAAGATGTTAACAACTCAGGTGAATCATCATTGAAAAATGATCCTAAGTGGATCAGATGTCACCCCAATGATCAAATAATTGGTGACATCAACAAAGGGGTACAAACACGGTGGGACAGCTTAGGGAACTTTTGTATGTTCTCTAGTTTTGTTTCACTAATGGAGCCAAAGAAGGTGGATGAAGCACTAAAAGATGCAAATTGGATCACTGCCATGCAAGAAGAACTCAATCAGTTTGAGAGAAACAAGGTATGGAAGCTGGTCCCTGCACCTAAAGGTAAAACTATAATTGGCACTAAATGGGTTTTCAGGAATAAGATGGATGAGCAAGGTCATGTCATAAGAAATAAGGCAAGACTGGTTGCTCAGGGTTATAGACAGGAGGAAGGAATTGACTATGATGAGACATTTGCTCATGTGGCCAGGCTAGAAGCAATTCGTTTGTATCTAGCCTACGCTGCTCATAAGAGCATTAAGGTATTTCAAATGGATGTGAAGAGTGCATTTTTGAATGGGAAGCTGCAAGAAGAAGTTTATGTCAAGCAGCCTCCAGGTTTTGAAAATGAACAACATCCAGGTTTTGTCTATAAGTTGGACAAAGCTCTCTATGGTCTCAAACAAGCACCTAGAGCCTGGTATGACACTCTTACTGATTTCCTTATGAGCAATGGGTATTCCAGAGGTAAAGTGGATACCACACTATTCATAAAGAAGGTGAAGTCTGATATTATGCTTGTTCAAATTTATGTGGATGACATAATATTTGGTTCTACTAATGAGCAGTTGTGCAAGAATTTTTCATTACTCATGAAATCCAAGTATGAGATGAGTATGATGAGAGAACTAACTTTCTTTTTAGGATTACAGGTTAAACAAACCTCAACTGGAATTTTTATAAATCAAAGAAAGTATACTTTAGATCTTTTGAAAAAGTTCAAATTTGATCAAAGTTCTCCTATTAAAACCCCAATGGCAACCAATGTAAAATTGGATGCTGATGCCAGTGGCAAAGCTGTTTCAGTAACAGCTTACAGAGGCATGATTGGGAGCTTGCTATACTTAACTGCTAGTAGACCTGATATTATGTTTTCTACCTGTCTGTGTGCTAGGTTCCAAGCTGATCCAAAGGAATCTCATCTAGCTGCTGTTAAAAGAATCTTCAGATACCTGAAGGGTACACCAGGTTTGGGTCTTTGGTATCCCAAAGACTCCAGCCTTGAACTAACAGGTATTCAGATTCTGATTTTGCAGGCTGCAGGCTAGACAGGAAAAGCACAACAGGTGGATGTCAACTCCTTGGTGGTAAGTTGATAAGTTGGTGCAGCAAGAAGCAGAACTCTGTGTCTACTTCTACTGCTGAAGCTGAGTACATTGCTGCTGGAAGCTGCTGTGGGCAGATTCTGTGGATGCAGCATCAGCTTGAAGATTATGGACTTGTGTATAGGAAAATTCTTATTCTGTGTGATAACACAAGTGCCATAGCCATTTCCAACAATCCAATATTTCATTCTAGAACAAAGCATATTGAAGTCAAACATCACTTCATCAGGGATCACATTCAGAAAGGTAATGTGGAGGTAAGTTTTATTTCCACTAATGAACAACTTGCAGACATTTTCACCAAACCTCTTGATGAAAATAGGTTTAATTACCTTGTCAGCAAGCTGGGCATGTTAAACAAGAGTGACTAAGTGTTTCTCAAAGGTCTAAGAATTTGTGTGTTTCACACTGCTCGAGTTTCTCTGAACAGCTTAGACAGAACAGTTTTTACATCTTCTGTACTTAGTCATTTGTCTGAAAAACTTGAACAGCTTGAGCACACAACAGGCTGAACAAAAACAGTTTACTCGTCCAGCCTGCTCTGATGGTCCAATCTTCACCCTGTTCACTCCTTCACACTGTCTTACAAGCCATTGTCTTGTAACCTGTTCAACTATTGAACACAATCTGTTCTTACAAAAGAGAGCAGGCTGAAGGCTCAGTTTGAGGAATGAACAGCTTGAAGACTGAACAGCTTGTGATGACCCGGCTCATCACAGGTTTGACCAACCGCTTAGACCAACAGTTTTAATTACCTTTCTTCAAACTTAAGTTACTTAATTTATGTTTTATTTAACTTAATTACTGCGGCTAATGTGGGTGACGTGTGTTAGTGATTAAAAAGGTCAACTGGTCTGACAAACGGTCTGACATGGACAACCGTTCCGTTTTCCGTTAACGACTTTTTCAAATCAAACCGCCCAAAACTTTCTCTCTCATACACACTCACATTCAAATCCTATAAATACCCAACTACTGTTTCATCTTCGTCTTCCTCATCATTTCCAGAAATACTCAAGAACCCTAAAAATCGACTAAGTGTCTTTTGCTTCTCCAAACCTCAAAACTTACCAAATGGCTCACTGACCTAATCCCCTTCTTCCAGTGTTCGTTGGTGATGATGTTATCAAACACTCATCAGTCACCACAATGCTGACCATCAAACCCACAAACTACATTGCAAACCTTACAATCCCCAAAAACTATGTGGGGAAAGGTTACGATCAAATGGTGGAGTTTCTGCAAGTTCATCCGTTGAACTATGCGATGACTGCAACTCCTGGTGTCCTGTACCAGGAGATGGTGTACGAGTTCTGGTACACCTGTGCCTACAACCCCAACACCAAAGTCATCAAGGGGACTATTCTCAATGGGACTCAGACCATTGAGATAACTGTTGATCTTCTCAGGGATGTTCTTCATCTGCCCATTGCTGAATCATATGATATGCCCCAGCCTGAAAATGAGCAAATGGGAAATTTGCTACGCTTCTGTGGTGTAGCAGAACCCAAAATTGGAGCAACGTTGTATAGGAAGGATTTGTCTCCTACCTATAGCTTTCTGTTTGCCTCAGTGATGATGAGCTTCAGCAGCAAAGTTGGTTCATTTGACCAACTAAGTCGTGATGAAATCCCCATAGTCCTACAGCTGGTGGATGGGACTACCATTGATATGGCTAAGTGGCTTTTTCTGAATATGAGGAACCTGGTACAACAAGAGCCAAGACCAGCTGCTGTCCGATATCCCAGGTTTCTGAGCCTCATCTTCAAGCATCACTGTGGTGAGCATCTATACAACTCTCAGCCTTTACTTAAGTCTACTGCATTCCCTATCATAGGGAATAGAGTTTTCTATAACCCTGTTCTACCCAATGAGCCTCCTCTGTCCATACCAATAAGGAGGTTGTTAGGATTGGTGGAAGGACCCTCTGCTGTGAGGGTGGATCCAGAAGCTGCTGCTCCCACAAGAAAATCCAAAGCTAGGTCCAAACTTGTTAAGAGGACCCTGGCAACTGCTGAAGCTGGGCCTGTGAAAAAGAAGGCCAAAACAGCTCAGACTGAGTCTGAACCTTTAGCCTCTGTGGCTGAGGGGGAGCAGACTCCTCACCTTGGTTCATTTGTTGAACCTCAAGCCTCTGTGGCTGGTATCTCTGTGGCACCTGAGACTATGGAACAGGCCAACCCACCTGTTTCTGACCCAGTCTCAAAACCTGTCCAGTCTGAACCCCTCATCTCCTCTCCCCAATCACCCACTTCATCCCTTCACTATCAACGAAAATCCATCTCTAAAAAGAAACCAGCCAAAACAACTACCTCATCTGTTCCCTCCCAACAGGGTTCAGTTGTAAAAGAAGCAACCCCTGCTGCCTCTCCTATATTGGGAAAAGGTTCAGCCCAATTGGAGCATGCTTCACTCCAATCTGAGTCTACCCAGAGTTACCCTAGACCCTCTGGTTCCTCCCAACAGGAACCAGTTGTACAAACGGAGATAGCCACGTCAACTATCCCAGTCTCCCAACAGGCTGAGGATATTGAAAGACAGGAGTCTTCTCCACTCCATACTGAGTCCACACTGTCCCCCACTCAAATCTCCTCACACCCTGAGTCTGCACGAGGTGCCCACGCTGCTGGTACAGACCAATCAGCAGCTCAGCCTCAAACTTCTGCTCCCCATGATACAGCTGTTCTACACCAAACAGCTGCTGAGGGACCATCAACCCAAGCTGATGAACCTCAGGGATCATACCATCCCTCTGGTGAGGCTGTTCCCTCCATGCAAACTCCATCAGCAGGTTTCACCACTGCTGATGTTGAAATGCATATTCCATCTCCCAATGATGAGGTGCTTTTACACCAAGGCACTGCAGAGGGAACCACCGCTGGTCTTCATGAGGATGTTGCAGCACAAGCAGCGTCTGAATGGCCCCCAACACCAACCCCTTCTCCTGGTGATGCAGCTACAGCCGCTGCTGAAGGACCCTTTGACCCCTCCAAGCTGGGCCACATTACTTTTGCCCAGGCTATGGAGCTTCTCTCAAATGTCCCTCTTCCCTCTCCATCACATCCTCATACACCAGCCTCCTCATCATCTTCTCCATCTACTCAATCTAAACAGTCTACCCATACACCTCCATCTCCTAAAGACCTGCCTTTGAAGGATCAGCTTTCCCTGCTGACCAACAAAGTTGGTTCTTTAGAAACATCTATGTCCTCTCTACCCTCCATTATTTCAGACTCTGTGTCTGAACAGCTTAAGGGGTTCTTTGATTCGTTTAAAGACTCCTTCCCTACCACTCCACAAACAGATAATTCTCAACAGCTGTTAGCACTCACTGCACAGCTGCAAAATGTGTCCTCCTCTCTCTCCTCCATTCTTTCATTGCAACAGGACTCTGTGTCCTCAATGACAACTATTTCTCAACAGCTGTCATCTCTCCTCACTTCTTGCAATTCTACTCTTCCTGCCACTCTGGCCAGCTTGACCACACTAATTGGCTCTCTATCTAATTCTATGTCATCAAACCTTGCTGATGTGCAAGATTCTCTTGAACTTCATCTTGCACAGCTTCAAAGTTTGCTGTTCACCGAGTCTGATAGGGAAAACATTGTTAAGCTGACCTCCCTTGCTGATACACAATTGTGACACATCCAAAAATTAAGGCCAGGAGGACAAGGAAGGACACTGAGATGGAACAACTCCTTGCACTGATTGAACAAGGCGATTATGCCATTGAAATGAAGGGAGTTGATCACAGCCTGCCTAGTGGAATAGAGTTTGAAGATGGCAAGATTATTAAAGAGCCTGAGCTGGGGGCATTCTTTGTGGATCCCTTAACTCAGAAGAAATGCTTTCAGAGAGCATCAGATCTGTACAAAGTGGATCTGAGACAACTTGTGGCCTTCAGACTTTCAGTTTCATTCAGGCAATCTAGTAAGTGGAAAGCAGCCGTCTGGGATCAGCTCAGAGGCTTCTTTGAGAGAGGAGAACTTGAGGATCCCAAGTTTATGATAATAAGAAGTGAGATTCAAGAACTTGAGGATACCAGAGAGCAACTTGAAAAGATGTTTGAAGGTCCCCCTCCAGTGTGATGAAGTCCATATGCCATCTGGGCAGGTGAAGAATGGAAGTTGTCCATCAGTTGGACAGGCTTACCATTTTCTGCTCCCAACAAAAACAGTCCAATATACATTAGTTGTACTCTATTTTACATATGTTGTAATTTCCTTTTACATTAGTTGTAATATACATCAGTACATTAGTTGTACTTTTGTAAGAACATGTGTTGTTCTAATGTAATAAAAAATCAGTGTATATATAAACTGATCTTTTACTTTATGTTGATGTTGTAATTCTATTTCAACAAATGTATTGTAAAAATATATAGTGATTTTTTACAAGACCAGCTTAGACTAGTTATTGCAAATAGGGGGAGATTGTTAGGCACAAAAAGGCCTCAGTCAAACCTGTTCTGCATCTGAGAGGGAGATTGTTAATCAAACTTGTCGATGCTTTTGAAGGTTGAATTTAAGGCCTGTTATATGCCTTATTGAAACCTGAAAAAGATTTGCAATATCAGCCAAAAGCTGTTCTATATGTTGCATGTGTTGCAACTAAGACAGTTTTGCCCAAGCTGTTCAGTCTGCTGAACAGGCTGAACATAAACTGTCTACGCTGCTCTGCAGCAGCTTGGGCAGTTTACAAGTGTTCTGTTCTTTGTGAACAGACTAAACACTTTATGGAATGTGTTTCCAAGTCCTCATGTATTGTTTTTGGCTACAAGATCAGTTTACAAAGTCGAAGACAAAGTGGAAATCAGAACTGCTCAGCCTGCCCAAGCTGTTCTGTTACATGAAGACAAAAGGTTATTTGAAAAAGGGTGACAGACCTTTTTCTTATATCAAAATAGGCCTTTACAAGGAAGAAAGACGCAAAGTTGACATTCCTTATTTGGTTAAAGGCAATGCAACAGTAGACAAAGTGAAAAGACAAAAGTTCTGCACATGTGAAAACAAGTCTGCTTTTCAGAAAAGTGCAGAAAAGGTTATGTTGTCTTTTCAACAAGACTTCTCCTTTTTCATTCCGTCCAATGAAGAAGTTTCTCTTAGATCCTCTGAGTGAGTATAAAAGGAAGCTTCTAAGGTCAGAAAGATTAAGCCAAAAAAAAAGCTAAGTGCTGAAGCCAAGAGTGAACGTGCAAGTGTGTTTTTCATGCATGCAAGCCTGCCTGTGTAATACAGTTTCTTTGTGTCTAAGCTGTTCTACATAAGCTGTCCCTCTGAGTCTTGTTGAGTTGAGGGGCTAAAGGTGTTAAAATTTGAAATTTTGAAATAAAAGACTAAGGGTCTTTCATTTTCAACTAACACACTCTCTCACTAGAATTCTTTACTCTCTCTCGGTTCTCTCTCTACAATTCAAGAACGAAGTACGGATTTTGAAGCTAAAAATCTGGATTAAGATTGTTTGGAAGGGTCAAGAACATCTGCAATCATCAAATTAAGGTAAATTTCTCTTTAGAATTCGAATCTGGTACATTTTGGGTTCGGTTTTATGAAATTCGAATTTAAAAATTTGGATTGCAAACATGAATGCATGTGTGATATTATTATGGATTAGTTTAAATCTAAGATATATGATGCTATGTACAAAATTTCAACATCTAATTCAAGCTGGAAGTGTGATTCTCGGATATTTGTGTTTGTTTTACTATGTGTGTTCGAATTTGATGGATGAAAGGGAGAAATAGGATCTGAATTGGTGTATAAATGTGATAATATTGATGTTAAAATGATGGAAATGAAGTGTTTTCAAGTTGGCAAAACTTATATTATACCAGGAATTAAGTATAAAATAACTTAGGAATTAAATCTGGAAATTTTATAAACTGCAAGAACAAACTCGAATGATACAAACTTAGAACAAATTCGAATGGTTCAATTCAATATATGTTCGAGTTTAGTTAAATTCGAAATGGGCACCATTCGAATTTAACATACTTCGAATTTAGGGTTAATTCGAATTAATACATGGTCCGAAATTTGGGCATCCAAAACAGAAAAATAAATCTAAGTGTGGAAATCCGGATGGGATCCGAATTCGGATAAGGGTCCGAATTCGGATGTGGTCCGAAGTTGGTTTAGGACCGAACTTGTCAACTATTTCGAATTTGATATGTTCGAATTTAATAAGGGGATTCGAGTTTGTTGATGGTCCGAAATGATTAGGTTCGAATTTATGGGTGGTTCGAATTTATCAGCTTCGAGTTTAATGTGTTTCGAATTTAACTATGATCCGAAGTTGTATAATGGTCCGAATTCAGAAAGGGACCGAACTGGGGTCCGAATTCGGGTGGGGTCCGAATTCGGACATAAATCCGAAATTGGGATCAATTATTGCAAAACTTATAAATTAAGTTTTATGAAATTGAACATTTATTGACACAATGTGTTGTTACCACTGACTTAACAGGTCCCTTGTGGTGTTGTTTAACCCACAGTGGGGTACTTTGTGTTCCGGTTGAAAGCCCGAGGAGAAATAAAATTTGGATAAAGTTAATAACGCACCCACTGGGAGTACCTTTGATTTTAACATGTCTACATCTGCTTTATGTTTGCATTGCCTGCTGAGGCATGTTGTTTCATTATCGTTTGGCACTCTACTAACTTGCGTATATGTATTGATGCACATTCATACTTGTTGCATGTCCGTTCATTTGTTGTGCATCCTTTTGATGGACCTGCGTGGTCGCATCTGTACTCTGATGTTACTGTGCTATATGACCGAGAGTTTGACACCACTGTGGTCAGGATAGACAGTAAGTCATCCCCGATGTAATGTCTGCCTCAGATGGTTGGTTTTCTTATGCCGAGTGTCAGCTCGAAGGAGCTGCGCCTCGGGTTTGCGTACTTTGAGTACGTGTGGAGTATACGGTATGTGTTACCGCGGTTACTCTGGGTGGCATCATAAAGATTTGTAGAATGGGTAAAATCATTTGGTATTCACTAAGCAATTCGCTTACCCCTTCAGTTGTTGACTTTTTGCAGGAAAAGGGAAATCCGCTGCGGGACCTTCTAGCTAGGTCGTTTGTTCAAGTGATTGAACATAGCTACTGTGTATCTTGGTAACAAATCTATGGGGATAATTGCTGTAATAAATTTGGGATGATGTAATATATTTGAGTATGTAGACTTAGACGTGGAACCTATGTAGCACCGTAGTGTGTTGGACACAAATTGTATTATTTTCGTATTTTATTGCTTCCGCACTTTAACTAAGTTATCAGATCATTATGTAACTGTTTGTTGGTGAATAATCCTGGGTGAATGGTAAATGGTGGTTAATGTGACAAGGGTGTCACAACTTGTATTTTATTTATGTATTTTATTGATTCTGCATTGTATTAAGTATTCAGATCATTATTGTTTAATTATTGTGATGAGATTAATACTGGGTGTTATGATTGTGGTTAATGTGGCCAGCGTGTCACATAAATCAACCGCAACAGATATACATATAACAGACCCAAACCTTGACCCCATTACTGAATCAGATGCCAAAAGTAACCTCAAACGGACCACAAAGCCCAAAACAGGCTGATCGCGACATGTGCTCACCCCATCGCGACCGCGCTCGTGATCGCGGTACCATCTCAGCTCACGCCCAAAGATCTCGGCCGTACTCGACCCGCACCGCCACAGGACCCATGGTAGCCACGCTTAGGGGGTCGCGACTGCGCTCCTGGGCGAGCAGGTTTCCTCTGTCTGTTTTCATGGCTGACCAGGGACGATTTTTGCCCCAAAACCCAACTTCCAGATTCCATGGACTCACAATATCACTGTATATCGACTCCCTACATGCTCATTCGCCAATTCCACAATTCAACAACATACAACCCGAATTTTAGTAGCCAAAAACCAATAATTTCTTACCTTTAAATGAAGAACACAAAAGAGGTGATAAAGATGGATTTCCATCAACAAACTCTGATCTTTGCAACTCTATTGATGTTTCAACAGCACTTTCACCTCTCACACACTTCACCTTTTTGATGCTAAGAGTGGAAAAGAGAGAAGGGTTCAAATGGAGTCATATATAGATATACATACATACATATATATATATATATATATATATATATATATATATATATATATATATATATATATATATATATATAATATGGTTCGAGAGAGTACCACCCATTATGCAGCGCACCAGAAGGTACCACCTTTAAAAAAAACTTTTTTTAAATTTTTTTTCATAAACATGTTTTAATTAACATTATGAAAAATCATATGTAAATTTCACATACATTCACATCTCCTAGCTCCTAAAAAATGATGTGAACACACACTTATATAATTTTGAATATATGTGAACACGCATTTATGTGATGCGTGTTTTCATGCACTTAGAGTGTTTGGATTTGCGTAAAATTCACATTTGATCTGTGTAATGTTAATTAAAACATGTTAATGAAAAAAAATTTTAAAAAAAATACTTTTAAGGGTGGTTCCTTCTGGTGCGCTGCATAATGGGTGCTACTCACTTGAACCTATATATATATATATATATATATATATATATATATATATATATATATATATATATATATATAAGGGTGGGTTCAATGGAAAACCTAAATGCATCGGAAAACCCGGGAACCACTTTATAGCCATTGGATCAGGTGATGCATCACGTAGAAAGTCGATGCATCACGTGAGAATTTGATGCATCACGCAGGAATTGTAATACATTTGTTGTGGTGCATTGAGGTTTTCCAAGGTTTTCCGATGCGTGTTGGTTTTCCATTAAACCCCCCTTCTCTCTCTCTCTCTCTCTATATATATATATATATATATATATATATATATATATATATATATATATATATATATATATATATATATATATATATATATATATGTATTTCTATTTTTAGCAACCCAATACCCAATAATCTGAACCTGAAATCATATTTTCAATGTTAATATAATTTCAACCCACTTAATCCCGTGATCTCATAAATATAATTAATCCACTAAAATAGTAACCCGGTGCCACGTATGCTCAATCCTGACACGTATAAATCCACTAATCGGGATATTACTCGACCAATGCAATATTAATAAGATAATAATCCAATAAATAATTCCACGTACCAGGTCTGAAAACGGGATGTTACAAATCCTCCCCTCTTAAAGAGCTTCCGTCTCGGAATCTAATTCGAACTCTAAAACAGCTGGGTATATCTGCTTCTCAACTCGGACTCGGGCTCCTAGGTGGCATTGGTTACCTTATGATGCTTCCATTGAACAAGTACCAAAGAAATCACTTTATTCCTCCACCTTTTCACTTTCCTGTCAGTAATGGCTTCGGGCTGCTCGGCATATCGCAACTGATCATCAACGGTAATCTCGGATAATGGTACGTACTGGTCGTCTTTGGCCAAAATCAAACTGTCACTCAGAGTCGATGTAATCTCAAGTCTGGTAGCTTATGAAATCACTGTCTGGCTGCATGCCCTACGGCTCAACGCATAGGCTATCACATTCGCTCTACCCGGATGATAGTGAATTACACAATCATAGTCTTTCAATAATTCTAAACTGCGCTGATGTCGCATGTTCAACTCTTTCTAACTAAACAAATACTGTAGACTCTTGTGATCAGTATACACGATGAATCGAGACCCATATAGGTAATGGCGCCATATCTTCAACTCAAACACGATGGCGTCTAACTCAAGGTCATGCACGGTATGGTTCTCCTCATAGGTCTTCAGCTGTCATGATGCATACACAATCACTTTCCCTCTTTGCATCATTACACAGCCCATCCCTGATCCTGAAGCATCACAATACACTACAAAATCATTTGTACCCTCGGGCAATGCTAACACTAGAGTCTGACATAGTCGGGTCTTCAACTCCCTGAAAGCGCGCTCTTGATCCTCGGACCACTCGAAAGGTACGGACTGTTGTGTCAATCTTGTCAACGACATGGGAATCTTCAAAAAGTCCTGAATGAAGCGTCTGTAATACCCGGAAACATCCAGAAATCAACATACCTCTGGCACTGTCTTGAGCGGCTCCCAACTCATCATTGCCTCTATCTTCGCAGGATCCACTTTCATACCCTCGACACTCACTACATGCCCCAAAAACTACACTTCAAGCAACCAAAACTCGCACTTAGAGAACTTATAATACAATATCTCCTTTTGCAGCACGGTTAAAACCTCTCGTAAGTGCTACTCGTGGTCCTCGGCACTCCTCGAATAAATCAGATTATCGTCAATGAACACCATCACGAATCTATCCAACATAGATCTACACACCCTGTTCATCAAATCCATAAAGGCTACAGGTGCGTTAGTCAAATCGTATGGCATCACGAGAAACTCATAGTGTCCATAACGTGTTCGGAACGCTGTCTTTAGTACATCCTCATCTCTAACTCTCAACTGATGGTACCCAAATCTCAAGTAAATCTTCGAGAAGTAACTCGAACCCTGAAGGTGATCAAACAAGTCATCGATATGTGGAAGCGGATATCTATTCGCACAACCACTTTGTTCAATTCCTGTAATCTATACACATCTGCATGCTACCGTCCTTCATCTTTACAAACAACACTATGCTCCACACGCAGATGAACTCGGACGGATAAATCCACGATCTAATAGCTCCTGCAGCTGAGACATCAACTCTCTCATCTTTGTATGTGCCAGCCTATAAGGCGTCTTAGCTATCAGCATCGCCCCAGGAAAAGGTCAATCCGAAATTCCACTTGACGATCTGGCGGTAACCCAGGCAACTCATCTGGGAATACCTTGGGGAACTCTCGAATCACAGGTTTCTCTTCTATTGTCCTCTTCTCCTTCTGTGCATCAACAACATAAGCTAGGAAGCTCTCGCACCCCTTAGATACATATCTTTGTGTAATGGCCATGTAAACAATCCCAATCTCGCCTCTGCATCGTTCGCGTACACGGTGACACTCTCACAGTCAGAAATGGGTATGCCAATCATCTTCTTAGCACATAAAGTATTGGCCTGTTTGACAGTCATCCAATCCATACCCACAATCACATCGAAACTGCTGATCTCGATCGGGAGCAAGTCAATCAAAAAGTGGTGAGTATCGATCTCTTACACACAATCCCTATATACATGGCTCACTAACATGGTGCTCTCATCAACTCTCTCAACAATCAAAGGAACAGGTAGTGCAATAGAAGAAATAGTAAAATATGCACATAATATCACAGATGCATTTGAGCAATCCGCTCCAGAATCAAATAAAATACATGTACGAAGCCCGTTCAGAATATATGTACCAGAAACAACATCTATCGCATCTCGAGCCTCTTCGGCAGTCGCCTGAAACACCCGACCCCGAGCCCTAGGAACAGTATCACGACAGCTGGATGATGACGGCTCTGCCCTGGCCCCACTGGAACTCGCTCCCTGTATCACTGGACCTGCATCGGGGCAATCATGAACCATATGCCCTGGCTTCCCACAACGGAAGCATAACGGCTCTTTAGCCGTACACGTGGCGGCAGCATGCCCTCGCTGACCGCATCGGTAACACCTGGGCAAGTCTGACATGCATGGCCTAGTATGGCGACGATGGCATCTTGAGCACTCCCTATCTCCCTGTGAACTGTCAACACGACCGCTCGACACTCGGGACCCCTGTCCCACACTACTCTGGCTTGGTGCACTATATCTGGAGCTCTAAACCTGACTCTGGCCACCCGATCTTTGACTTTGTGTTGGTCCCCTCGACCTCTGGTCCCTACCCCTGTCTCGATCTCAGTCTCTTCTCTGCCCCGAACCCTGACTCGGGTACCACCACTGATCTGGCTACCTATCTCTAGGAGGATCTCTGGGGTATCTCCAATAACTCGAGGACTGGTCAGAAGTCCCCGTACGCTATCACTGCGAAGGTGGGTGCTCTCTCTGTTTCTTTATCTCGTGCTCTCGCATACGAGCTATCTCTAGTGCCCTCGCAAATGTAGGAGTATCATGTAACCTAAGAAACTAGCGAATATCTGATCGTAATCCATCAATAAACGCATTGGCCTTCCGCCGCTCTGTATCTATGTGCTGAGTCGCAAACTGGGAATACTCATTAAACCTGTCAACATATTGCAGCATAGTCAAGTCACACTGCTGTAGATGGAGAAATCGGCGCTCCATCTCTCGCCTCTCGTCTCTTGGAATGTACTACAAATCGAATACAGCCCTGGACTAATCCCATGTCATCGCGTAAGCTGCAGATGGCATCATAGATGACTCAATAGACTTCCAAAATTGGGAAGCCCCTCCTCTCAATAAATAGGTCGCACAACCTACCATATCCCTCGGATGCACATGCGCGACCCGAAACACTACCTCGATATTTCTTTCCCATGCCATAGCAACTCCTGGCTCGCCGCCGCCTCTGAAGTCGGGTGGGGCTCCTGTCATAAAATCTTTGAAGGATCCGTCGCTCTGTGTAGTGGATGAAGAGGCACCAGCCCCAAAATCACTCCCTGTCACTGGAATAGTTGCCCCAATACCCTGTCCTGTGCCCTTGGCCGGCACCCTATGTCTAAAAGAACCGAGCGAAGATATCAAGAAGAACGGATTTGCGGACATACTCGTCGCCCGAAGATCTGTTATCCCCTGAATCATCACCATGTCCTCACATGATAACCTGCACAAACCGAAGTAATTAAGAATAACAAGTGGATCACCCAGCGTCATACAATAAGCTAGGTCAATTAATTCCACTAGTATCAATCTCAGGAATGATTCCTGAGGATACGACGGTTTAAGTTCAAGTATCCACTAATGATACTCAGACATCAAACCATAAGCTCTGATACCATCATGTAACACCCCCACTTTTCACATTAAAGGCATGTCATAATAATATCATAAGTGGCACTATTGCATAAAATCCATAAACATGTGTCAGAGGATAATACAAATCATTGATAATTTAAAACTTTATTTTACAAACACGTTTACAGTAAGGTCATCAATAAGTACATATAATCTGGCCCCGCTAAAGCTGACATACAATACTAGCTACTGATACACATACAGTGCTAATACGATACAGTAGACAGTAGACAGTAATCCAAAAATACAATGTCAGCATACAATAGCAAATACAAAATCCCCAAATAACTCTGGCTCCTATTTCGGCAGTTGTTCCCCTTTCTGACTGTCTGAACATGTTAGACTCGAAAACGTAAGCTGCGAAACTCGTGAGTACGCGAGGGTAAGACTCTGCATAATAAACACATAACGCAAACACATAGCACATAACAATCTCTTGCAATCATCCACACATCTCAGATATGATCATAAAGGAGAATAAGATCTGGGACCCTGTATATCACAATCCCTATGGGGACACTTCCCAGACTAACAAACTGCACGTAGCAGTGATTAGCAAATCCAATGTAGCTCGGGAGTGACCCGAATACAAACCCTACCGTATGTATACGCTTGAAAGTCTGGTTAGAGACAGTCAGCCCCCACGATCACCCATCGCGAATCACCGTTTGTATGGAACTCATCACAGAGATCCTGGAATGGATCTCGTCTCATGCACATAAAACACATATAATAAGAATATAATCATACCTGAGGTTCACGTCCCTATCTCATACACGATATACAACACAATAGCTACACAGATAAGACCCATAAAAGAGGCGCGCATTCGGAAAAGAACTCGAGTACTCACCTGATTACCCTGATCAATTCACTGAACCCTGTGATCCCTGATTCGGCCCGACTTGCTATTTGCTCGACGCTGTTAACACACCGATCCCAGACGGTTAGGTCAAAACCAACAGATATACATATAACAGACTCATACCCTGACACCATAACTGAATCGAACCCATGAAGTAACCCCAAAGCCCAAAATAGAAATCCAGCCCAAAGCAGTCTGATCGCGATCTGTGCTCACCCCATCGCGGTCGCGCTCAGGCCATCGCGGCCGCGCTGACCATCTCAGCCCGCGCCCAAAGATCTCGACCATACTAGACTAGCATCTCCACAAGACCCATGGGCGATTTTGCGACCAGTCTCCTAGGAGAGCAGGTCTCCCCTGTCCGTTTTCACGGCTGACCAGGGGCGATTTTTGCCCCAAAATCCAACTTCCAGATTCCATGGACTTACAATATCACTGTGTATCGACTCCCTACAGGCTCAGTAGCCAATTCAACAACATACAACTCGAATTTCAGTAGCCAAAAACCAATAATTTCTTACCTTATAACTCAAGAACACGTTTCAATAACACTTTCACCTCACACACACTTCACCTTTTTTATGCTAAGAGTGGAAAAGATAGAAGGGTTCAAATGGAGCCATATATATATATATATATATATATATATATATATATATATATATATATATATATATATATATATATATATATATATATATATATATATATATATATATATATATATATATATATATATATATAGAATATGGTTCGTGTGAGTACCTAAAAAATGCAGAGTACCGTGAGTACCTGTGAACACACGGGTTTAAGATGTGAACATGCTCCGAAAAAAAGTTTTTTTTTTGTAATTTTTTTTCATATTAATTTAGATACAAATAATATAAGCCTATTCGTAAAAGAATTACACACATTCACACTTTCTAGCCTCTTAAAAGTCATGTGAACATGAAAAAATTCATGTGAACATGCTTAGCTGTGAACATACGTTCACAACAGTGCACTTCATGTGAACTTGCACGTTTCACATAGTTATAGTGTGTATTTAGGTGTGATTTTTTGCAAGTAGTCTTATATTATTAATTTAAACATGATTATGAAAAAAAATTTCAAAAAAAATGGTTTTAAGCGAGGTACCTCCGGTACTCCGCAAAACTAGTGGTACTCATTTGAACCCAAATTATATATATATATATATATATATATATATATATATATATATATATATATATATATATATATATATATATATATATATATATATATAGAATACGGTTCGAGAGAGTACCATCCAAATGCAGCGCACCAGAAGGTACCACCTTTAAAAAAAGTTTTTAAATTTTTTTTTTCATAAACATGTTTTAATTAACATTATGAAGATCGTATGTAAATTTCACATACATTCACATCTCCTAGCTCCTAAAAAATGATGTGAACACACACTTACATAATTTTGAAGACATGTGAACATGCATTTATGTGATGTGTGTTTTCATGCACTTAGAGTGTTCGGATTTGCGTGAAATTCACATATGATCTGTGTAATGTTAATTAGAACATGTTCATGAAAAATTTTTTCAAAAAAATTACTTTTAAGGGTGGTACCTTCTGGTGCGCTGCATTAGAGGTGGTACTCACTTGAACCTAAATATATATATATATATATATATATATATATATATATATATATATATATATATATATAGCAACCCAATACCCAATAATCAGACCCTAATATCATATTTTCAATGTTAATATGATTTCAACCCACTTAATCCCGTGATCTCATAAATATAGTTAATCCACTAAAATAGTAACCTGGTGCCATGTATGCTCAATGCCGACACGTTTAAATCCACTAATCGGGATATTACTCGACCAACACAATATTAATAAGATAATAATCCAATAAAATAGTTTCACGTACCAGGTCTGAAAACGGGATGTTACAATAATGGTTCATCGTTTTATGATAAAAAATGATGATAGTTTATAGTTTTTTGATCAAAAAAACTAAAATCGAAATGGTTCGTCATTTTTTTTTATCGTCGTGTAATTAATATAAAATACCAATTTTATTTTTTTAATAATAAAAGTCGAACCATTGTGATTTGTTATTTTTTTTAAACAAAATAACCATTTCGATTTTAATTACACGACGATCCAAGAAATGACGAATCATTTCGATTTTAATTTTTTTTATCAAAACAATGAACCATTATGATTAGTGATTTTTTTGTCTAACTAAAGTACCATTTCAATATCAATTTTTTGGATAAAAAAATGACGAACCATTTCAATATAATTCTTTTTGATCAAAAACGATTAACCATTCCGATTTTAGATCAAAAAACGATGAACCATTCCGATCAAAAAACTTCAACACGCCCGTATTTTGAATGGAGAAAAGAAATAAATCATTCTGATTTTAGATTTTTCGAACGAAAAAAACAACTAATTTTGATTTCTATTTTTCCTTAATGTAAAGAAGAATGGAGAAATATTTGGATATTCAATAACCAGTTGAAAAAAAAATCAAGCATATCATATAATAATCTTAAACAAATAATTATAATAATATATAAAAAAGTTAACATTAATAATAAAAATAAACATACAAATATAAATTAATAATTAAAAAAACAAATATATATATATATATATATATATATATATATATATATATATATATATATATATATAGACACACACACACACTTGTGAGAACCTAAAAACCATTTTTGGTAATTAGATCAAGAAAATCTATGGCTGAAAATTGTCAAATGACATTTTTGTAATTATTTTGAATTTCGATAGTGTGGAATCTTGAAAAGGTGTGCAAATGTATTTTTGAAAGGAAAAAATTTATTTTTTCTCTGTCTCTCTTTCTCTTTCTTTCATAAGAATTGACTTTTATAGTAAAAAAAACACATTCTATAAAAAAATATTTTTTTCTATATAGAAAATTATTTAACTGCTAAATAAATTGTTATATTAAAATTTTTTTCTATACAGAAAATTAGATACAACAATAACAAATAAATTGTTGAAAGTATCCTATGTAGATTATCATAAATTAAATGTAGAGTATTGTGTATCTATGTAGAAATACCCAAAAAAACACTGTTTTTAACACATTAACTGGTGAATGTATTCTATGTTGATTATCATGTATTTTATGTATAGTGTCATGTATTCTATGTAGAATTACACCAAAAACACTGTTTTAACAAATTAACTGGTAAACGTATTCTATGTACATTATTGTAACACCCGTTAATTTCGAGGTAATTAATTAATTTCGAGTCATTTAATTTAATTATTAATTCGAGAAAATAGGATATTAACTATCAAATTCAATCAGTGGTATTTAAATGTTGAGTTTCGTGATTATGAGAATTTGGAAATAATTACATAACCAATATATATATATATATATATATATATATATATATATATATATATATATATATATATATATATAAAAGCAAATATTATTAGATTAATGATAAATAAATAAATAAATAAATATATAGAAAGTATGCATGCATGAATGCAATATAATCATGATCACCATCATCATCATCATTCAATTATATATATATATGAAACCCTAATTATAGTTTTTTCACCAAGAACATACACACACATACAAAGAACTTGGGTTATTTTCTTATTTGAGGCTGAAAACAAGAGTCTGAGGCTGGAAACAAGAGTTGGGAAACAAAAGGTTTCATCATCAACAACCACTTCTTAACACCACAATCATCACCATTCATGAAATTTTGAGGTAATACTATAAACCCAAAGAAGTTAAATTCCCGTATCAGAATCCATACAATATTGTTGGTGGGATTATAAAATATGTAAATAAACAACCAATAATTTCGGGATTCTTTGTATTTATTTGAAAAGCTTAAAACTCCATCAATGAGTTCATTGAAGATTTTTGATGTTTTTATGTAGGCATAAAATCAAAGAAAAGTGATTGGAAATATGGATTAAATGAAGCAAATAGAGAGTAGAAATAGATGGTGTGGGTTCGGCCGGCGAGTTTCAGCGGTGGCGGTGGTCACCGGCGGCTGCTCTGTCCGCCTTCTTTCTGCTTTCGATCAACCAAGAGAGATGAGGGAGTAGCAGTGGGTGTAGTTTGGAGGAAAGGCCGGCGCCGGACACGCCTAGGTCGGCGACCCCTCCGCGGCAGCGGAGCCTGTTCTGCCTGGCAGTTTGCTTATTCCGGGTTTTCCATCGAGAGGGAGAGATGAGAGTAAGAGTGGTGTGGGTGTGTAGGGTGGTGTCCGGTCGGCGCCGGAGACGAACGGCCGGCGGTCGAACGGCGGCAGGGGTTCCACCGGCACTGTTTGCCCTCCCTTTCTTCTTTGTTTCTTCTTTTTGTTTCTTCTGTTTTTTTTTTTCTTTCAGTGCAACGTGAGAGAGAGAGAGAAGAGAGATTGAAAAAAAGGGTTTCATTTTAGGGATTAAGTTGGTTGTTGGGTTTTGGAAATTTAAATGGGCCGGACATTTTTTATTTAAATGTGTGTGGGCTGCATAACTTGTTTTTCTAATGGGCTGCAACTTACATTATTTTGTAGAGGTGCACAAAAAATCCGGTTATCCGATTTCGATCCGAAACCGATCCGAAACCGGTTATGGCAAAACCGGTTACAAAAAAAACCGGTCCGGTTTTTATCCAATCCGGTTTTTCAACCGGTTTTTAAGATATTTGGGGCACCGGTTTTTTTACCGGATAAAAACCGGTTTTTAACCGGGGAAAAAAACTGATTTTCGAGCAGCCTTTGAAGTATATTTTATGTATTTATAATCATATAGAATATAAAAATATAAATGATTGGAGTAAAATATATGTGTTTAACTTATTTTATAATTATATATTTGAAAATTGTAATTATAAATTATAAAAAAAGATGTTATAACCTTTCTTTTGTAAAACCCAAAAGCCCAAAACCCCAAAAGAAAAAAGAAACCCAAAAGAAAAGAAGTTCAAACAAAAAGAAAGGCCCAATAAAAAAGAAAGCCCAAAAAAGCAAAAAAAAATCTGGAAATTATATAAAAAATCGGTTTTTTTAAAACCGGTTTTTGAAAAATCCGGTTTTTTTATAACCGGAACCGGTTATATAGGTTACAAAAATCTGGGCCGAAAACCGGTTACGATCCGGACCGGTTTTAAAAAAAACCGGTTTTTTTCTGGGACAAAAAAACCGGACCGGTTAAAATCCGATCCGGTTCGGTTAAAATCCGGTCTTTGTGCATCTCTATTATTTTGACTGGGTTTTCTTTCTAAACTTAGGGATTTACTTTGGGTTGTTTTAAAAAAATAAAATTTAATATGGGCTGTTGATGGTTTAATTTTATTTTTTGTGTTGGGCTAAAATAATAAACCAGATTTTAGACTTCAAATTAACTATTAGAGATGCACAAAGACCGGATTTTAACCGAACCGGATCGGATTTTAACCGGTCCGGTTTTTTTGTCCCAGAAAAAAACCGGTTTTTTTTAAAACCGGTCCGGATCGTAACCGGTTTTCGGCCCAGATTTTTGTAACCTATATAACCGGTTCCGGTTATAAAAAAACCGGATTTTTCAAAAACCGGTTTTAAAAAAACCGATTTTTTATATAATTTCCAGATTTTTTTTTTGCTTTTTTGGGCTTTCTTTTTTATTGGGCCTTTCTTTTTGTTTGAACTTCTTTTCTTTTGGGTTTCTTTTTTCTTTTGGGGTTTTGGGCTTTTGGGTTTTACAAAAGAAAGGTTATAACATCTTTTTTTATAATTTATAATTACAATTTTCAAATATATAATTATAAAATAAGTTAAACACATATATTTTACTCCAATCATTTATATTTTTATATTCTATATGATTATAAATACATAAAATATACTTCAAAGGCTGCTCGAAAATCAGTTTTTTTCCCCGGTTAAAAACCGGTTTTTTAACCGGTTATAAAAAAACCGGTTAATTATCCGGTAAAAAAACCGGTGCCCCAAATATCTTAAAAACCGGTTGAAAAACCGGATTGGATAAAAACCGGACCGGTTTTTTTTGTAACCGGTTTTGCCATAACCGGTTTCGGATCGGTTTCGGATCGAAATCGGATAACCGGATTTTTTGTGCACCTCTATTAACTATATTGGGTTACTCTTATTTGTTCTTTCATGTTGTTTCAAGTTCTACCGAAGAGAATTAATTGAATCATTTCAAATAAATGTGGGATGTTGATTTCCATTTAATATTAATGGGTTGGTTAGATTAAATAAAAGGGAATTAAGCGATTTGGGTCTATGGATAAAAAGAAAGGTTTCTAAGCTTTTAGGGGTTTGGGTTATATAATGTAGAAAGAGATCTGGAATTTGATGACTCCTTTAAATAATTTAATAAATTAGTTTGGACCTAAGAATTTTAATATGGGGTTGAACTTGTCATTTAAAATGAAATAGGATCTATATAGATAAAATTAAATACTCAATATATATAAACAAATTTAGTAGTTCTAATTAAATTGAGAAATTATTCATGCAACTTCAACTAATAATATTATAACTAACGGCGGAATAACTAAAGTCACATTATAACTTTAATTAAATTAAATGGATACCGGACTTAGCAAATTATAGAGTTAAGAAAATTTATAAATAGACAATGGACTTTGATATCAGGATTCTAGTGGTTCTCGGAGACGTGTGACTTTCAATTAGTACTTTCATATGATATTCGAATGGTCGCTTGGCGGGTTGCAGATTGGTGAGCACTGTGAGTAATTGATTTAATTTCATAAATGATCATTATAATATGTTTGTGCTGGTTATCTGTTTCATTTCTTTTACCATGCTCATCCTTTTCGCTGCCATATTGTCTTTGATATCTGCTATTCTTTTTCATCACCATGAATTGTTGCATGATAACCCTTATTCCCCGGTATGCATACTGTGTATTTATGTGATGATTGCATGCCTGTGTGGCTGCATGTTATTTTTATATGCTGTAAGTCGGGAGTGCCGCAAGTTGTGTTACTGTGTATGCATTGCTGGGAAGGCCGGATGCTACACAGACTACCTATTCGTGGACGCACTGCTGGGAAGGCCGGGTGCTACACATGTTGACTTTATGCCGATACTTCTATCATTCATGTTATTCTTGTTTATTTGTGCTATTAAATCTGTTACTCGCTAGGAGACGGCTTACCCCTGTTGTGGGGGCAATGTTTCAGGTTTAGCTGATAAGGGGAAAGCACCAGCTTCAGGGTCAAGGGTTTGAGAGCTCGTGGTATCAGATAGACTTCCGCATATTTTGTTATTATTGTTGAATTTGTAAATTGGGATGGGTAGATCCCTAGACTTTCAATTTGGTTGTAATAACTAGATTATTTATTTTAGTGTACTCTGAATGTTATGGTTTAGTTTATTATGCACTGAATTTGAGGTTTGAACTTAGATAACTTCTGTTATATTGAATTTTGAGGTTTATGTTGCAGAGTTATAGTAAAAGCGCCGCGTTATTAGAACGGGGTGTTTCAATTATCATGTATTTTATGTAGAGTATCATGAATTCTATATAGATACAACAATAACTAATTAACTAGCACAACAATAACAATATTCTACATAGATACAAACTAGCTACAATCAATTCTGCATAGAATAGTATTTGTTCAATATAAAGTATAATAATTCTATATAAAAATACAAACCAAACCTAAATTTACATAAAGACGCAGAATCATCAAATACAAACCTATTAGAAACTAGAATATCTGACGAATAGATGGACGTAATCTATTTAGAATATCAAGAATTCTATGTAGGGTATCGTGTGTTTTGTGTAGAGTATCGCGTAATCTATATAGAATATCACAAACGATCTGAAATAGAAAAAAAGAAGATATCATTTAGACATTTTATTAAACACTTGGTGTGCAACTTATACAAAATACACCAAAAATACAGTTTTAAACAAAAAAAACATTCAAATCTTGTGCATCATATACAAAAATATTTTTAACAAAAAACACAAATCTAAGAATAACATCCCATGTTAGGCACAAAAAGGCCTAAGTCAAACCTGCTGTACATCTGAGGGGGAGATTTTTAAACAAACCTGTTGATGCTCTTGAAGGTTGAATTTAAGGCCTGTTATATGCCTTATTGAAACCTGAAAGTGATTTGCAATATCAGCCCAAAGCTGTTTACCATGTTGCATTCGTTACAACAAAGGCAGTTTGTCCAAGTTGTTCTGTCTGCTGAACAGGCTAGACATAAACTGTCTACGCTGCTCTGTTCTCTTGGGCAGCTTGGACAGTTTACAAGTGTTTTGTTCTTTGTGAACAGAACCTGTTCTTTGTGAACGGGTTAAACACTTTATGGAATATGATTCCAAGTCCTCATGTATTGTCTTTGGCTACAAGATCAATTTACAAGTCAAAGACAAAGTGGAAAACAGAACTGCACAGCCTGCCCACGCTGTTCTGATTACATGAAGACAAACGGATATTTGAAAAGGGTGACAGACCTTTTCTTATATCAAAATGGCATTAACAAAAGAAGAAAGATGCAAAGTTGACATTCCTCTTTTGGTTAAAGCCTTATACAACAGTGACAAAAAGGAAAAGACAAAGATTCTGCCATGTGAAGACAAAGATACTTTATCAGAACGTGCAGAAAGGTGTTTTGTCCTTTTGGAAAGACTCTCCACTATCTCATCTGTCCAATGAAGAAGCTTCACTGAGATTCACATTTTGAATATAAAAGGAAGCTTCCAAGGATTATGAGATATCAAGAGTGTGAAATCAGAACGTGCATTGAAGTGTGTTATTCCATGCATGCAAGTCTGCTTATATAAAACAGTAGAGTGTGTCTAAGTTGTTCTTGTGTAAGCTGTCCATCTGAGTCTTGTAAAAACAGTGAGTGCATCTAAGTGAGCATAGTCATTGTATCTAGTCTGAGTGTGTCTTAAATTAGTTGAACATCTGTTGTATCTGTCATCTCAGCTTGAACCTTTCCGCATTCAAACTTGTTTGTAATTAACACTTGTTAATAATATACACAAACATTGAGAAAAAGATTATTAAGTTTTAAATAGATGTATTCACCCCCCTCTACAACTTAGAACTATACACTTGGGAAACCTTTTGGGACCTACAACTGGTATCAGAGCAGATAGAGTGTGTGTCAACTCTAGATCTCTTATTCTCCCAAATTTTCCATTGACAACAGTGCTACAAATTCCTCATCCTACTATGACAATGGGTCAATGGCCAAACCTCCAAAGTTCAATCATCAGAACTTCTCTGGTTGGAAGTGCAGAATGATGCTCTTCTTAGAGAATCTGGATGTAAAACTACCAGAGATAGTAATGGAAGGTCCCTATGTGCCAACCTCTGTTACTACCATAACTCCTGCTATTGAAGGAGCTACCCCTGAAATCAGAACCTTTGAGAAGGCTAAAGCTCAATGGTCTGATGAAGACAAAAGATTGGTTGCTCTGGATGCAAAGGCCAGGAATAACCTGGTTATCTCTCTGCCCGATGATGTGTTCAAACAGGTTGAGAAGATGAAGACTGCAAAGGAGATGTGGGATACTTTGTGTACCGTCTATGATGGACCCACAATCACACTGGACAACAGGATTGACAATCTTGTTAGACAGTATAAACTCTTCTTTGCAAAACCAAAGGAGACACTCACAGAAACCTACACCAGGTTTACTGCTCTTGTTAAGGATCTCAAAGTTGTTGGGATCACAAAGGACAGCCTGACCCTGGTGAACAAGTTCTTGGACATCTTGCCTGAAGAGTGGAACTACTTTTCTACCATCTTGAGAAATTCAGGTACCATCAAAGGTATGGATCTGGTAAACTTATATGGATCCTTACTAAATGATGAGCAGTCAAGGCAGCAGAAGAGAAATGCCTTGGAAATGTCCAAGAGAGGTGCTGCCTTAGTGGCCAGCGTGAGACAACCTGTTGGGCAGGTATGTGATGTGTTCACACAACCTAATCAACAGGCTGATGATGAAAGAGTGGAAATATTAGATGAGGAAGACAGTGCAGATCTTGATGAGCTTGATGATGAGCAGATGATAGCCATACTTGTCAAAAGGTTCAACAAGAAGAGGTTTGGAAGAAATATGCTGCAGGGGAACTCAAGTGCTGTTAAGAAGAAGGCATTTGATAAATCTAAAGCTGAGTGCTTCAAATGTGGCAAAACTGGACATAGAGCTGCTGACTGTGTGTCAAAAGCTGTTTGACAGTCTTCCAAATCATACAAGACTAACAGGGACGATGGCTATAGGGTTAAGTACCTTATGGCCATGGCTAAGCTGAAAAAGTTGGAAAACTTTGTGGCTTCCAACAAGCAAAAGGGACTGATGGCAGAGACATGTGACTGGGAGGATTCTGATTCATCCTCAGGTGAAGAAGACAACAATTGTCTAATGGCCAATACTGATGTCCCATCAACTAGCAATTTCAAACAGGACTTGGCTGAAGCTGAAGCTTTCAGCAGCTTGGAGAACTGGAACCCTACAATGATGTACAAGGTACAAAATTTTATGGCTTACAGTTCTGATGAAAAAGTAAAAATGTTTGAGTATATGCTGGTTGATTTAAAAGTTGCTGTTGAGAAGCATAATGTTTTACTATCTGAAATCTCTAAGATTAAAACTAATCTTGAAATTAAAACTGGTAAACTGGACAGTTTCCATAAGTTGGAAACTGAGCTTGATGAACTAAAGCACATCAACTCCATTTTACTGGAAGAAAAGAGAGAAACAGATGTAAAACATGCAAAGCTTCAAAAGATAGTTGACTCTTGGTGCCAATCAGCATAAAAATTTAGCCATTGCATAAGTCAGCAGATCCCTGCACAAATCCAAGTCTATCTTGGAGGGGATCTTGACACAGCAGCTTCTATTGTTGAGATCAATAATCTGAAAGATGACTTATCCACTCTTGGTGAGCTTCCCAGTACTTTCATCTAGAAAGTTAATGGAAAGCTGGTCTCAACAAACAGGTTTGTCAGGCCTCAAAATACTGACAGCTTGTGTGAAAAAGGCCCAAAAGCTGATGATGGAATGTGTTCTCCATCAAATCAGCCTGCTAAGTGCTCTGCTGATTCGCACAAGCAAAGGAAAAAAGGAAAACATGCCCAAGCTGCAGCAGTAGACACCAAACCTGTTGACAAAACAGGCTCTGGGTCCAAAGCTGATGGTAAGAAACATGTTAATCCTTTTGATGCTAAACATTTTGAAAATAAGTTTTCAAGAGGTAAGCAGTCTACTTTCAACAAGGGTAAGTCTCATGTTGAAAGCAAATCTGCTATGGTTTCAAATAAGTTTTCAAATCACAGTGGAAAACTGGTTATAAATGAAAATAAGTCTTTCAAAACCAGAAACAGTGATTATGTTGATAGGCAGCATCAATCACATCTCAGTAAGGGCAAAGGCAAAGCCATTGCTCAGCCTGAGAAATCTGGGAATAAGTTTCCCAAACCTGTGGAAAGTCAAAAACCAATCAAGCTTCCTGTTTTTGACATCTGTCCTCCCAAAGAGAGGAAAGAAGAAACAGGCAAAGCTGTTGCTATTGTAACATCCACTCAAACTGTTGATTCATCGAAAAATTGTAATAAGTTTGCTAAACCTGCTGATCAAATCAACAGAAATAATTCAGAATGTGTTTCTGAAAGCTCTTCTTCCAAAAAGGCTAAAAAGAGAAAATGCTATAAATGTGTGAAGAAGACACACATGGCCAAAGACTGTCCTGAAACTGAGGACATAAGGCCTATTGACTCTGCTAGTTCCATCACTACTAAAACAAGCAGTGTTGGAAGTAACTTAGTCAATGAGAGTGGTATCCAAACTGATACCATTCAAATAGGAAATATTAATGTGGATATTACTAACCCATCAACAAAATGTTGATGAAGTAGGAGAACTCATCTCTGTGATGAGTTCCCCTAAATGTAACTAATATTTTCCTATGACATTCTGCAGGACAAACAACCATCCCTGGTTTGGTACTTGGACAGTAGCTGCTCAGGGCACATGACAGGTTGCAAGGACCTGCTGAATGATCTAAGGCCTGAAAAAGGGCCAAAAGTCAGTTTTAGTGACAATGTACAGGGATCCACTGAGGGATATGGAACTCTTAAAGCTGGTGCTGCAATGTTCAAAAGAGTAGGCTATGTGGTTGGGCTAAAACATAACCTTGTTAGCATAAGTCAACTGTGTGATGCTGGCTACAAGGTTAACTTTGATGAGCACCTGGGTTACATATTGGATCCCCAAGGCAAAGTTGTGTTGTGTGCTCAACGAAAGAAAGGTGTATATGTTGTGGAAATGAAATCTGCTGATCCCACAATTGAAACCTGCTTTCTTACAAGAACCAATGCAGACCTAAACTGGTTATGGCACAAAAGGTTGTCACACCTGAACTTCAAGAATATCAACAAACTCTGTAAGAAAGAGTTGGTAACAGGTTTGCCTTCTATGACCTTTATTAAGGATAGACTCTGCACAGCTTGTGAGTAAGGCAAGCAGAGGAAATCATCTTTTAAATCTAAGCATAATTTTTCTATTGATACTCCTCTCTTCTTAATCCACATGGACTTGTTTGGACCAGTCAATGTCCCGAGTCTAGGAGGAAGAAGATACACTCTAGTAATGGTTGATGAGTTCTCTAGGTTTACATGCGTAATCTTCTTGAAGAGCAAAGGAGAGGCTGCTAGAGAAATCATTGGATTTGTCAAAAAGATGGAAATGCTGAACTCTGCTCAAGTGAAGCAGCTTAGAAGTGATCATGGTACTGAGTTCAGAAACAGTACTCTTGAAGACTTCTGTGAAGAAAAACGGATCTCACAAAACTTTTCTGCAGTAAGAAATCCACAACAAAATGGAGTTGCTGAAAGGAGAAATATAACCCTTATTGAAGCTGCAAGAACCATGCTGTGTGCATCTGGTTTACCTTCATCGTTCTGGGCTGAAGCTGTCAACGCTGCCTGCTTCACCCATAACATATCCTTAGTGGTGAAAAGGTTCAACAAGAGTCCCTATGAGCTGCTCAAAGGGAGAAGGCCAAATATTAGCTACTTCCATGTGTTTGGATGTCCCTGCTTCATTCTGAATCAAAGGGACCAACTGGCAAAGTTTGAACCCAAAGCTGATGAAGGTGTGTTTGTTGGATACTCTGCTATCTCCAAAGCCTACAGAGTGTACAACAACAAAAGAAAACTGATAGATGAATCTATCAATGTCACCTTTGAAGAGTCCAGAAATGCTTCCACCAAAGCTGTTCCTGAATCAGTTTCAGGAGATTTCAACTTTGATGATCTCATGCATTCAAACAGTGAAGGGGACTCAAAAGCTTCCACTACACCCAGAGTGGAACCTGCTAACCATGATGGACATGATGATGATTATGTTGATACACCCTGTGTGAATAAGTGTACTGACTTAAATACAACTTCATGTCCTGAACCAATCAATGCTGATTTTCCTGGATCCTCTGCTGATGTGTTCAACAATGGAGAATCATGCTCAACAAGTGAACAGGCTCAAGACATCAGTGTGTCTGAAAATCTTTAAAGCTGTTCAACAAGACCTGTTAAAGATGCAAGCAACTCTGGAGAATCCTCATTGAAAAATGATCCTAAGTGGATCAGGTGTCACCCCAATGATCAAATAATTGGTGACATCAACAAAGGGATACAAACAAGATGGGACAGCTTAGGGAACTTCTGTATCTCTAGCTTTGTGTCCCTCATGGAGCCAAAGAAAGTGGATGAAGCACTTAAAGATGCCAATTGGATCACTGCCATGCAAGAAGAACTCAATCAGTTTGAGAGTGTAGGTCCCGAGAGGTTTCCCAAGTATATAGCCTTAAGCTGTAGAAGGGGGGTGAATACAGCAATTTAAAAACTACACACTATTTTCTCAATGTTTGTATGTATTATCAACAATTGTTAATTACAAACAAGCTTGACTGCGGAAAGGTTCAAGCTGAGATGACAGATACAACAGTATGTTAACTAGTCTAAGACAGACTTAAACTAGTTACAATGAATACACTCACTAAGAATCACTCACTGTGTTTACAAGACTCAGAAGGACAACTTGAATAAGAACAGCTTAAGCTCAAAGCACTGTTTTATTCAAGCAGACTTGCATGCATGAAAAGACACACTCTAATGCACGTTCTGATTTCACACACTTGGCTCAGCACTTAGCTTTCTGCTATATTTCTTTCAATCCTAGGAAGTTTCCTTTTATACTCACTCAGGGGATCTAAGTGAAGCTTCTTCATTGGACGAAAAGAAAAAGGTGGGAAGTCTTGTTGAAAAGACAACATAAACTTTTCTGCACATTCTGAAAAGCAGACTTGTCTTCATGTGGGCAGAACTTTTGTCTTTTCACTTTGTCTATTGTTGCATAAGCTTTAACTAAATAAGGAATGTCAACTTTGCGTCTTTCTTCCTTTGTTAAGGCCTATTTTGATATAAGAAAAGGTCTGTCACCCTTTTCCAAATATCCTTTTGTCTTCATGTGACAGAACAGCTTGGGCAGGCTGAGCAGTTCTGTTTTCCACTTTGTCTTCGACTTTGTAAACTGATCTTGTAGCCAAAAACAATACATGAGGACTTGGAAACATATTCCATAAAGTGTTTTAACCTGTTCACAAAGAACAGATTCTGTTCACAAAGAATAGAACACTTGTAAACTGCCCAAGTTGCTCATCAGTGTAAAGCAGTGTAGACAGTTTATGTCCAGCCTGTTCAGCAGTTAGAACAGCTTGGAAAAATGCCTTTGTTGCAACACATGCAACACATAGAACAACTTTAACTGATATTGCAAATCACTTTACAGGTTTCATTAAGGCATAAACAGGCCTTAAATTATACCTATCAAGTGCATCAACAGGTTTGATTAAGAATCTCCCCCTTAGATGCAGAACAGGTTTGACTGAGGCCTTTTTGTGCCTAACAATCTCCCCCTATTTGCAATAACCAGTTTAAGATAGCCTTATAAAAAATCACTATATATTTTTACAGTACATTTGCTGAAATAAAATTACAACATCAAAGTAAAGTAAAAGATCAGTTTATATATACACTGATTTTGATTACATAAAAAACAACACATGTTTTTACAAGAGTACAACTAATGTACTAATGTATATTACAACTGATGTAAATAAGTAAAGTTACAACATATGAAACAAAGTACAACTAATGTACAAAAGGTTTTGGACTGTTGGTGTTGGGAGCAGATAATGGCAAGCCTGTCCAACAGATGGACAACTTCCATTCTTCACCTACCCTGATGGTAGATGGACTTCAAGATAGTGGTGGTGGCATTCCTTCTTCCAACATTTTTTCCAGGTGCTCTCTGGTTTCATCCAATTCTTCAATTTCAACTCTAAGGAACATAAAATTTGGATGATTGAGCTCTCCTCTTTCATGGAATCCTCTAAGCTGATCCCAAATAGCTGCTCTCCACTTGACGGATTGCTTAAAAGAGTTTGACAATCTGAAAGCCACAAGCTGTTTGAGGCCTACTTTGTGAAGATCAGATGCTCTTTGAAAGCATTTCTTCTGTGTCAGGGGATCCACAAAAAATACCCCCAGCTCAGGCTCTTCAATCAGCTTGCCATCTTCAAATTCTACTCCCTCAGGCAGACTGTGGTTTACTCCTTTGATTTCTACAGCGATATCACCCTGTTCAATCATAATGAGGAGTTCCTCCAGCTTAGTATCCTTCCTTGTCCTCCTGGCCTTTATTTTGGGTTGTGTCACATAGACACCTTCACTAACTTCTTGAGATCAGGCCAAGATCCTTCACTCTCTCCATCAGCTTTTTGACATATGCCCTGACAGTCTTAGCCGTTTCTGACTTAGATTCGCTCAGAGCAACTGCCAACTCAACCCATTCCCTGTACCCCATCTGTGCAACATCAGTGTAGTCATAAGTGTCCAGTTCTGGGCTTGTTGCACCCATCCTAGTTATTTTCAATTTCCACTGACTGCCTTTTCTTGATATGGGAACAGCTTTGACAATTGCTTCTTTGGCAAGCCTTCTATCAGCTACATCTTGAAACTTTCTCCTTACCAAGTTGTCAAAATGGAATTGGGCCCTTGCAGAGGATGCTTGTTTTGGTTTGGTCACAGAGACCAGGGCACCCTTAACCTGTTCACTTTCCTTTTCTCCTGCTGATTCCTTAGCAGCTTCCATCAGTTTCTTTTGTACATCCAGAGAGGGCATTTTGATTTTACTTGCCTCTTGAATTGCAAAAGTTCTGGCAGCTTTGGCAGAGGCCTCTTCTTTTCTTAGAGCTTCCAGGGCTTGAAGCTATTCATCCCTGAACTCAAAATACTTGTCCAAGGGAAGACCCATTTCCTTGGCCCTGGCTTTGTGAAACTTGAGGTCTGCTGCTTTCTACTGTTGAGGATCAACTGCTGCTTTTTCTTTTCCTATAGCTGCTATAGTAATAGCAGCTTCAGGAAATTCCTCTTCTTCTTCTTCTTCTTCTTGTAAAATTAGATGCCTCCTCCTGCTGCTTGGCCTGTCCTCAGGAATGAATCCCTCCCCCTTAGACTGAGCAGGGTTTGGAGATTCAGCCTGAGTAGGCTGAGCAGCTTGGGAAGAACCTTCCATTGTACCTGTAGTTGATGTCCCTGCTGGTTGACCAGTGGGTATTGTAGGTACTGATTTCTCCTTAGGAGAAGAAGTTTTCTCCCCCTTAGACTTAGTCTTCGAGGCAGATGACTTCTCCCCCTTTGAAGGAGATGTACCAGCACCTTCAACATCTGGTCTGCCTAAAGACACATAGTCAGCAGGCTTCCCAGCAGTTTTGGTAACAGGCTTGGGGCCAACCAGGCTAGTCACTAAGAAAGCCAGGTTGTCCTTCACCTCTGCAAGTTGGGAAAGACAGGTTTGAAGAGAAGAGGTTTGGGTATCAGCAAGGGAAGTCAGCTTGATAATGTTTTCTCTATCTGAAGTTGTGCAAGATGTAGTTCAAGAGAATCGTGCACATCAGCAAGGTTTGATGACACAGAATTGGATAGAGAACCAATAAGTGTATTCAAGCTGGCCAGAGTGGCAGGAAGTGCAGAATTGCAAGAAGTTAGGAGAGATGATAGCTGTTGAGAAATAGCTGTCAGTGAGGACACAGAGTCCTGTCGGAGTGAAAGAATTGAAGATAGGGAGGTGGAGACAGTTTGCAGCTGTGCAGTGAGTGCAAGTAGCTGTGAGGTGCTATCAGTTGATGGAGTGGCTGGGATGAAATCCTTGAACAAATCAAAGAATCCCTTAAGCTGTTCAGACACAGAGTCTGAAATAAGAGAGGGTAGAGAGGACATAGAGGATTCTAAAGAACCAACTTTGTTGGTCAGCAAGGAAAGCTGATCCTTCAAAGGCAGGTCTTTAGGGGATGGAGGTGTATGAGTGGATTGTTTGGAGTGAGTAGATGGTGATGAAAAGGATGAGGCTGGTGTATGGGGATGTGATGGAGAAGGAGAGGGTGTTAGGCACAAAAAGGCCTCAGTCAAACCTGTTCTGCATCTAAGGGGGAGATTCTTAATCAAACCTGTTGATGCTTTTGAAGGTTGAATTTAAGGTCTGTTATATGCCTTATTGAAACCTGAGAATGATTTGCAATATCAGCCTGAAGTTGTTCTATGTGTTGCATGTGTTGCAACAAAGGCAGTTTTGCCTAAGCTGTTCAGTCTGCTGAACAGGCTGGACATAAACTGTCTACGCTGCTCTACACTGGTGAGCAGCTTGGGCAGTTTACAAGTGTTCTGTTCTTTGTGAACAGAACCTGTTCTTTTTGAAGAGGCTAATCACGTTATGGAATGTGTTTCCAAGTCCTCATGTATTGTTTTTGACTGCAAGATCAGTTTACAAAGTCGAAGACAAAGTGGAAATCAGAACTGCTCAGCCTGAGCTGTTCTGTTACATGAAGACAAAAAGGATATTTGAAAAAGGGTGACAGACCTTTTTATTATATCAAAATAGGCCTTTACAAAGGAAGAAAGACAGAAAGTTGACATTCCTTATTTAGTTAAAGGCAATGCAACAGTAGACAAAGTGAAAAGACAAAAGTTCTGCCCACATGAAGACAAGTCTGCTTTTCAGAATGTGCAGAAAAGTTTATGTTGTCTTTTCAACAATACTTTCCCATTTTCCTTTCGTCCAATGAAGAAGCTTCACTTAGATCCTCTGAGTGAGTATAAAAAGAAACTTCCAAGGATTGAAAGATTATGCCAAAAAGCTAAGTGTTGAAACCAAGAGTGAACGTGCATTAAAAGTGTGTCTTTCATGCATGCAAGTCTGCTTGAATAAAACAGTGCTCAGTTTGTAAGTTGTTCTTGTTCAAGCTGTTCCTCAGAGTCTTGTAAACACAGTGAGTGATTCTTATTGAGTGTATTCATTGTAATTAGTTTAAGTCAGTCTTAGACTAGTTAAACATACTGTTGTTTCTGTCATCTCAGCTTGAACCTTTCCGCATTCAAGCTCCTTTGTAATTAACATTTGTTGATAATACATACAAACATTGTGAAAATTGTGTGTAGTTTTTAAATAGCTGTATTCACTCCCCCTCTACAGCTTAAAGCTATATACTTGGGATATCTTTTGGGACCTACAACTGGTATCAGAGCAGTTTAGAGTGTGTGTCATTCTAGATCTCTCATTCTCCCAAAGTTTCCATGGACAACAGTGCTGCAAGTTCCTCATACTATGACAATGGCTCAATGGGCAAACCTCCAAAGTTCAATCATCAGAACTTTTCTGGTTGGAAGTGCAGATTGATGCTCTACTTTGAGAATCTGGATGTGCAACTACCAGAGATTGTAATGGAGGGTCCCTATGTGCCAACCTCTGTTACAACTATAACTCCTGCTGTTGAAGGAGCTGCTCCTGAAATCAGAACATTTGAGAAAGCAAACGCTCAATGGTCTGATGAAGACAAAAGACTGGTGGCTCTTGATGCAAAGGCCAGAAACAACCTGGTCATCTCTCTACCTGATGATGTGTTCAAACAGGTTGAGAAGATGAAGACTGCAAAGGAGATGTGGGATACTTTGTGTACCGTCTATGATGGACCCACAATCACACTTGACAACAGGATTAATAATCTTGTTAGACAGTATGAACTCTTCTTTGCAAAACCAAAGGAGACTCTCACTGAAACCTACACCAGGTTTACTGCTCTTGTAAATGATCTCAAAGCTGTTGGGATCACCAAGGACAGCCTGACTTTGGTAAACAAGTTCTTAGATGTCCTGCCTGAAGAATGGAATTATTTTTCTACAATTTTAAGGAATTCAGATACCATCAGAAGTATGGATCTAGTTAACCTATATGGATCCTTACTGAATGATGAGCAGTCAAGGCAACAGAAGAGAAATGCCTTGGAAATATCTAAGAAGGGTGCAACCTTTGTGGCCAATATGAGACAACCTGTAAATCAAGTGAGTGATGTGTTCACTCAACCTGATCAACAGGCTGATGATAAGGAGGAAATGTCTAATGAGGAAGACAATGTAGATATTGCTGAACTGGATGATGAGAAAATGATAGTCATGCTTGTCAAAAGGTTCAACAAGAAAAGGTTTGGAAGAAACATGCTGCAGGGAAGTTCAAATGCTGTAAAAAAGAAAGCATTTGACAAGACCAAAGCTGAGTGCTTCAAATGTGGCAAAACTGGCCATATAGTAGCTGACTGTGTGTCCAAAGCTGTTGGTCAGTCATCCAAACCACACAAGACAAACAGAGATGATGGCTATAGGGCTAAGTACCTTATGGCCATGGCTAAGTTGAGGAAGTTGGAAAATTCAGCAGTTTCCAACCGGCAAAAGGGACTTATGGCAGAGACTTGTGACTGGGAGGAGTCTGATTCATCATCTGATGAAGAAGACAATAACTGTTTGATGGCCAACACTGATGTCCCATCGACAAGCAACTTCAAACAGGATCTGGCTGAAGCTGAAGCTTTTAGCAGCTTGGAGAACTGGAACCCTACAATGATGTATAAGGTACAAAATTTTATGGATTACAGTTCTGAAGAAAAAGTTAAAATGTTTGAATATATGCTTGTTGATCTGAAAGCTGCTGTTGAGAAGCATACTGTTTTATTATCTGAAATCTCTAAAACTGATCTTGAAATAAAATCCAGTAAACTAGACAGTTTCCATAAGTTGGAAACTGAAATTGATGAATTAAAACACATCAATTTTATTTTACTGGAAGAGAAGAGAGAAACAGATATAAAACATGCTAAGCTTCAAAAGATAGTTGACTCTTGGTGCCAATCTGCACAAAAAGTCAGCCACTGCATAAGTCAGCAGATGCCTGCACAAATCCAAGCCTATCTTGGAGGGGATCTTGACACAGCAGCTTCCATTGTTGAGGTCAATAATTTGAAAGAAGACTTGTCCACTCTTGGTGAGCTTCCAAACAATTTTATCCAAAAAGTGAATGACAAATTAATCTCAACAAACAGGTTTGTCATGCCTCAAAACACTGACAGCTCGTGTGAACCTAGCACAAAAGCTGCTGATGAATACGCTTTCCATCAAATAAGCTTGCTAAGTGCTCTGCTGATTCACACAAGCAAAAGAAAGGAAAGCATGTCCAAACTGCAGCTGTGGACACCAAACCTGTTAACAAAACAGGCTTTGGGTCTAAAGCTGATGTAAAAAGGCATACTAATCCTTTTAATGCTGAACATTTTGAAAATAAGTTTTCAAAAGGTAAGCAGTCTGCCTTTAACAAGGGTAAGTCTCATGTTGAAGGCAAACCTGCTGTGATTTCAAATAAGTTTTTTAATCATAGTGGTAAACAGGTTTTAAATGAGAATAAGTTTTTCAAAATCAGAAATAATGATTATGTTGATAGGCAACATCAATCACATCTCAGGAAGGGCAAAGGCAAAGCCATTGCTCAGCCTGAGAGAGTTGGGAATAGGTTTCCTAAAACTGTGGAAGTTCAAAAGCTAATTAAGCTTCCTATCTTTGACATCTGCCCTCCTAAAAAAAGGAATGAAGAGACAGGCAAAGCTGTGGCTATTGAACTTTCCACTCAAGCTGTTGATTCATCAAAAAGTAATAAGTTTGCTAAACTTGCTGATGGAATCAACAGAAATAACTCAGAATGTGTTTCTAAAAGGTCTTCTTCCAAAAATGCTAAAAGGAGAAAATGTTATAAATGTGGAATGAAGACACATCTGGCCAAAGATTGTCCTGAAACTGAGGACATGAGGCCTGCTGACTCTGATGGTTCCCTCACAGCTAACATAAACAGTGTTGGAAACATCTTAGTCAATGAAAGTGGTATCCAAACTGATACCATTCAAATAGGAAATATTCGTGTTGACATCACAAGTCCATCAACAAATGTTGATGAAGTAGGAGAACTCATCTCTGTGATGAGTTCCCCTAAAAATGACTAATATTCTTCTTGTCACTCTGCAGGAAAAACAACCATCCGAGGTTTGGTACCTAGACAGTGGCTGCTCAGGGCACATGACAGGTTGTAAGGACCTGCTGAGTGATCTCAGGCCTGAAAAAGGGCCAAAAGTCACATTTCGTGACAATGTACAGGGATCCACTGAGGGATATGGAACTCTTAAAGCTGGTGTTGCAGTGTTTAAAAGAGTAGCCTAGGTGGTTGGACTAAAACATAACCTTGTTAGCATAAGTCAACTGTGTGATGCTGGCTATAAGGTTAACTTTGATGAGCACCTTGGTTACATATTGGATCCCCAAGGCAAAGTTGTGTTGTGTGCTCAACGAAAGAAAGGTGTATATGTTGTGGACATGCAATCTGCTGATCCCACAACTGAAACCTGTTTTCTCACTAGAACAAATGCAGACTTAAACTGGTTATGGCACAAAAGGCTGTCAAACCTGAAATTCAAGAACATCAACAAACTCTGTAAGAAAGAGTTGGTGACAGGTTTGCCTTCTATGACCTTTGTTAAAGATAAACTCTGCACAGCTTGTGAGAAAGGCAAGCAGAGGAAATCATCATTTAAATCCAAAAATAACTTTCTATTGATACTCCTCTCTTCTTAATTCATATGGACTTGTTTGGACTTGTCAATGTCCCAAGTCTAGGAGGAAGAAGATACACTCTAGTAATGGTTGATGAGTTCTCCAGGTACACATGGGTTATCTTCTTGAAGAGCAAAGGAGAGGTTGCTAGAGAAATTATTGTATTTGTGAAAAAGATGGAAATGTTGAACTCTGCCCAAGTGAAGCAGCTTAGAAGTGATCATGGTACTCAATTCAGAAACAGTACTCTTGAAGACTTCTGTGAAGAGAAAGGAATCACTAAAAACTTTTCAGCTGTAAGAACTCCACAACAAAATGGAGTTGCTGAAAGGAGAAACAGAACTCTCATTGAAGCTGCTAGAACCATGATGTGTGCATCTGGTTTACCTTCATCATTCTGGGCTGAAGCTGTTAACACTGCCTGCTTCACCCAAAACAGATCCTTAGTGGTGAAAAGGTTCAACAAGACCCCCTAAGAGCTGCTCAAAGGGAGGAAGCCAGATGTCAGTTACTTCCATGTGTTTGGTTGTCCCTGCTTCATTCTGAATCAAAGGGACCAACTGGCAAAGTTTGAACCAAAAGCTGATGAAGGTGTGTTTGTTGGCTACTCTGCTATCTCCAAAGCCTACAGAGTGTACAACAACAAAAGAAAGGTGATAGATGAATCTATCAATGTCACCTTTGAAGAGTCCAAGAATGCTTCCACCAAAGCTGTTCCTGAATCAGTTTCAGGAGAATTAAACTTTGATGATCTGATGCATTCAAACAGTGAAGAGGACTCAAAAGCTTCCACTACACCCAGTGTGGAACCTGTTAATCATGATGGGCATGATGATGATTATGTCAATACACCCTGTGTGAATAAGTGTACTGACCTAATTACAACTGCATGTCCTGAACCTATCAATGCTGATTTTCCTGGTTCCTCTGCTGATATGTTCAACAGTGGTCAGTCATGTTCAACAAGTGAACAGGCTCAAGACAACAGTGTGTCTGAAAATCTTGAGAGCTGTTCAACAGGACCTGCTGAAGCTGCTGATAACTCAGGAGAATCCTCATTGAAGAATGATCCTAAGTGGATCAGATGTCACCCCAATGATCAAATAATTGGTGACATCAACAAAGGGGTACAAACAAGGTGGGACAGCTTAGGGAACTTCTGTATGTTCTCTAGTTTTGTTTCACTAATGGAGCCAAAGAAAGTGGATGAAGCACTAAAAGATGCCAATTGGATCACTGCCATGCAAGAAGAACTCAATCAGTTTGAGAGAAACAAGGTATGGAAGCTGGTCCCTGCTCCTAAAGGTAAAACTATAATTGGCACTAAATGGGTTTTCAGGAATAAGATGGATGAGCAAGGTCATGTCATAAGAAATAAGGCAAGACTGGTTGCTCAGGGTTATAGACAGGAGGAATGAATTGACAATGATGAGACATTTGCTCCTGTGGCCAGGCTAGAAGCAATTCATTTGTATCTAGCCTACGCTGCTCATAAGAGCATTAAAGTATTTCAAATGGATGTGAAGAGTTCATTTTTGAATGGGAAGCTGCAAGAAGAAGTTTATGTCAAGCAGCCTCCAAGTTTTGAAAATGAACAACATCCAGGTTTTGTCTATAAGTTGGATAAAGCACTCTATGGTCTCAAACAAGCCCCTAGAGCCTGGTATGACACTCTTACTGAATTCCTTATGAGCAATGGGTATTCCAGAGGTAAAGTAGATACCACACTGTTCATAAAGAAGGTGAAATCTGATATTATGCTTGTTCAAATTTATGTGGATGATATAATATTTGGTTCTACCAATGAGCAGTTATGCAAGAATTTTTCATTACTCATGAAATCCAAATATGAAATGAGTATGATGGGAGAACTTACTTTCTTTTTAGGATTAAGGTTAAACAAACTTCAACTGGAATTTTTATAAATCAAAGAAAGTATACCTTAGATCTCTTGAAAAAGTTTAAATTTGATCATAGTTCTCCTATTAAAACCCCAATGGCAACCAATGTAAAATTGGATGCTGATGCCAGTGGCAAAGCTGTTTCAGTAACAGCTTACAGAGGTATGATTGGGAGCTTGCTATATTTAACTTCTAGTAGACCTGATATTATGTTTGCCACCTGTTTGTCTGCTAGGTTCCAAGCTGACCCAAAGGAATCTCATCTAGCTGCTGTTAAAAGAATCTTCAGATACCTGAAGGGCACATCAGGTTTGGGTCTTTGGTATCCCAAAGACTCAAGTCTTGAATTAACAGGTTATTCAGATTCTGATTTTGCAGGCTGCAGGCTAGATAGGAAAAGCACAACAGGTGGATGTCAACTCCTTGGTGGTAAGTTGATAAGTTGGTGTAGCAAGAAGCAGAACTCAGTGTCTACTTCTACTGCTGAAGCTGAGTACATTGCTGCTGGAAGCTGCTGTGGGCAGATTCTGTGGATGCAGCATCAGCTTGAGGACTATGGGCTTGTGTATAAGAAAACTCCTATTCTGTGTGACAACACAAGTGCCATAGTCATTTCCAACAATCCAGTATTTCATTCAAGAACAAAGCATATTGAAGTCAGACATCACTTCATCAGGGATCACATTCAGAAAGGTAATGTGGATGTAAGTTTTATTTCCACAAATGAACAGTTTGCAGACATTTTCACCAAACCTCTTGATGAAACCAGGTTTAATTACCTTGTCAGCAAGCTGGGCATCTTAAACAAAAGTGGCTAAGTGTCCTCAAAGGTCTAAGACCTTGTATGTCTTACACTGCTCAAGTTTCTCATAACAGCTTAGACAGAACAGGCTATGCATGTTCTGTACTTAGCCATTTTTCTGAAATCCTTGAACAGCTTGAACATACAACAGGCTGAACAAAAACAGTTTACTCGTCCAGCCTGCTCTGATGGTCCATTCTTCACTCTGCACATTCCTTCACACTGATTTACAAGACATTGTCTTGTAACCTGATCAGCTATTGGACACAACCTGTTCCTACATGGCTGAACAGGTTGAGGGAACAGTTTGAAGAATGAACAGCTTGTGATGACCCTGTTCATCACAGGTTTGACCATCAGCTTAGACCAACAGTTCTTTTTTAATTACCTTTCTTCACAATTAAGTTACTTAATTTCTGTTTTTATTTAACTTAATTACTGCGGATAATGTGGGTTACGTGTGTTAGTGATTAAAAAGGGCTCAAGTGGTCTGACAAACGGTCTGACATGGACAACCGTTCCGTCTTCCGTTAACGACCTTTTCAAATCAACCGCCCAAATATTTCTCTCTCATACCCACTCACATTCAAATCCTATAAATACCTCATACTGTTTCATCTTCGTCTTCCTCACTACTACCATAAACCTTCTAAGAACCCTAAAAATCGACTAAGTGTCTTGTGCTTCTGCTACTCTCACTACTTCCAAAATGGCTCACAGAAACCCCTTTCTACCAGTTTTTGTTGGTGATGATGTGCAGAAACACTCATCAGTCACCACAATGCTGACCCTCAAACCCACTAACTATATTGCCAACCTCACAATCCCTAAAAACTATGTGGGGAAAGGTTATGACCAAATGGTGGAGTTTTTGACAGTTCATCCGTTGAACTATGCCATGACTGCTACTCCTGGTGTCCTGTACCAGGAGATGGTGTACGAGTTTTGGTACACTTGTGCCTACAACCCCAACACCAAAGTCATCAAAGGGACTATTCTCAATGGGACTCAGACCATTGAGATCACCTTTGATCTTCTCAGGGAGGTTCTTCATCTGCCCATTGCTGATTCATATGACATGCCTCAGCCTGAAAATGAACAAATGGGAAATTTGCTACGCTTCTATGGTGTAGCAGAACCCAAAATTGGAGCTACGCTGTTCAGGAAGGATCTGTCTCCTACCTATAGTTTTCTATTTGCCTCAGTGGTGATGTGCTTCAGCAGCAAAGTTGGTTCATTTGACCAACTGAGCCGTGATGAAATCCCAATAGTCCTACAGCTGGTGGATGGGACTACAATGGACATGGCTAAGTGGATCTTCCTGAACTTGAGGAACCTGGTGCAGCAGGAGACAAGACCAGCTGCTGTTCGATACCCCTGGTTTCTGAGCCTCATATTCAGGCACATTTGTGGTGAGCACTTGTACAATTCTCAACCTTTACTTCATATTGATGCCTTCCCTGTAATAGGGAATAGAGTTTTCTACACTGTTGTTCTTCCCAATGAGCCTCCTCTGTCAACACCAATGAGGAGGTTGTTAGGATTGGTGGAAGGACCCTCTGATGTGAGGGTGGATCCAGAAGTTGCTCCCAAGAGAAAATCCAAAGCCAGGTCCAAACTTGTTAAAAGGACCATGGCAACCACTGAAGCTGGGCCTGTTCACAAGAATGCCAAAACAGCTCAGTCTGAGTCTGCACCTTTAGCCTCTGTGGCTAAGGAGGAGCAGGCTCCTCAACCTAGTTCATTCGTTGAACCTGAAGCCTCTGTGGCTGGTGCCTCTGTGGCACTTGAGACTATGGAAATGGTCAACCCACCTGTTTCTGACCCAGTCTCTAAACCTGTCCAGTCTGAACCTCTCATCACCTCTCCACAATCACCCACTTCATCCATCCAATACCAACGCAAATCTCTAGCCAAAAAGAAACCAGCCCAAACAACCAGCTCCTCTGCTCCATCTCAACAGGGTTCAGTTGTAAGAGAAGCCACCCCTGCTGCCTCTCCTATTTTGGGAGAAGGTTCAGCACAATTGGAGCCTGCTTAACTCCAACCTGAGTCCACCCAGAGTAAGCCTAGACCCTCTGGTTCCTATCAACAGGAGCCAGTTGTACAAACGGAGATAGCCACCTCAACTATTCCAGCCTCCCAACAGGCTGAGAATATTAAAAGACAGGAGCCCTCTCCACTCCATACTGAGTCCACACTGTCCCCTCCTCAAACTTCTTTACACCCTGAGTCTGCACGAGGTGCCCACACTACTGGTATAGACCAATCAGTAGCTCAGCTTCAAATTTCTGCTCCCTATGATACAGCTGTTCTACACCAAACAGCTGCTGAGGGACCAACAACCCAAGCTGATGAACCTCAGGGAGCATACCATCCCTTTGGTGAGGCTGCTCCATCTATGCAAACTCCATCAGCAGGTTTCACCACTGCTGATGTTGAAATGCATATCCCATCTCCCCATGATGAGATGCTTTTACACCAAGGCACTGCAGAGGGAACACCCACTGGCCTTCATGAAGGTGTTGCAACACAAGCAGCATCTGAAAGGCCCCCAACATCAACCCCTTCTCCTAATGATGCAGCTACAGCCACTGCTGAGGGACCCTTTGACCCCTCCAAGCTGAGCCACATTACTTTTGCCCAGGCTATGGAGCTTCTCTCAAATGTTCCTCTTCCCTCTCCATCACATCCTCATACACCAGCCTCATCATCTTCTTCTCCATCAACCCAATCTAAACAGTCCACCCATACACCTCCATCTCCTAAAGACCTGCCTTTGAAGGATCAGCTTTCTCTGCTGACCAACAAAGTTGGTTCTTTAGAAACCTCTATGTCCTCTCTACCCTCTCTTATTTCAGACTCTGTGTCTGAACAGCTTAAGGGGTTCCTTGATCTGTTCAAGGATTCCTTCCCTGCCACTCGACAACCTGATAATTCTCCACAGCTGCTTGCACTCACTGCACAGCTGCAAAATGTATCAGCATCCCTCTCCTCAATTCTTTCACTACAACAGGACTCTGTGTCCTCAATGACAGCTATTTCTCAACAGCTGTCATCTCTCCTAACTTCTTGCAATTCTACACTTCCTGATACTCTGGCCAGCTTGAACACACTCATTGGCTCCCTATCCAATTCTGTGTCATCAAACCTTGCTGATGTGCAAGATTCTCTAGAACTACATCTTGCACAGCTTCAAAGTTTGTTGTTCACAGCTTCTGATAGGGAAAACATTGTTAAGCTGACCTCCCTTGCTGATACCCAATTCTCTTCTCTTCAAACCAGTCTTTCCCAGCTTGCAGAGGTGAAGGACAACTTGGCATTCTTGGTGAATAGCCTTGTTGGCCCCAGGCCTGCTGCCAAAACTGCTGGCAAGCCTGATGACTTCGTGTCTTCAGGCAGACCATGTGTTGAAGGTGCTGGTACATCTCCTTCAAAGGTGGAGAAGTCATCTGCCTCGAAGACTAAGTCTAAGGGGGAGAAAACTTTTTCTCCTAAGGAGAAACCAGTGCCTGCAATACTCACTGGTCAACTAGCAGGAGCATCTGCAACAGGTACAATGGAGGGTGCCTCCCACGCTGCTCAGCCTACTCAGGCTGAATCTCCAATCCCTGCTCAGTCTAAGGGGGAGGAATTTATTCCTGAGGGCATGCCAAGCAGCAGAAGGAGGAATCTGATTCTAGAAGAAGAAGAAGAGGAGGAGGAGGAGGAAAGTCCTGAAGCTGCTGTCACTACAGCAGCTAAAGGAAAAGAAAAAGCAGCAACTGATCCCCAACAACAGAAAGCAGCAGAGATTAAATTTCACAAAGCCAGGGCCAAAGAAATGGGTCTTCCTATGCACAAATACTTTGAGTTTAGAGAAGAACAGCTTCAAGCCCTGGAAGCTCTAAGGAAAGAAGAAGAATCTGCCAAAGCTGCTAAGTCTTTTGCACTTCAAGAGGCAAGGAAAGTTAAAATGTCCTCTCTAGTTGTGCAAAAGAAAATATTGGAAGCTGCTAAGGGATCAACAGAAGAGAAGGAAGCAGAAAAAGAAAAGGGTGCTCTGGTCTCAGTGACCAAAACTTCAGTGCCCTCTGCAAGAGCTCAGTTCCACTTTGACAACCTGGCAAGAAGAAAATTTCAGGATGTTGCTGATAGAAGGCTTGCCAAGGAAGCAATTGTCAAAGCTGTGCCCATATCAAGAAAAGGCAGTCAGTGGAAGTTGAAAATAACAAGAATGGGTGCAGCAGACCCAGAACTAGAAACATATGACACACTAATGTTGCACAAATGGGGTATAGAGAATGGATTGAGCTTGCAGTTGCTCTGAGTGAGTCTAAGTCAGAAACTGCTAAGACTGTCAGAGCATATGTCAAGAAGCTGATGGAGAGAGTGAAGAATCTTGGCCTGATCTCCAAATTAAGAAGTTAGTGAAGTTTCTATGTGACACAACCAAAAATAAAGGCAAGGAGGACAAGGAAGGACACTGAGATGGAACAACTCCTCATCTTGATAGAACAAGGTGACTATGCTATTGAGATGAAAGGAGTTGATCACAGCCTGCCTAGTGGAATAGAGTTTGAAGATGGCAAGATCATTGAAGAGTGTAACATCCTCGGATTTAATTTATTGTATTTGAAGATTATTAAGTTTAAATTTGTAAATTAAGTTAAATTATTGATAATGATTATGTATTTGAATTTATGGAAGTTGGTTGCATATTATGGAAATTTAGAATTTTATTTATTAAGTGAAAATAATTATTTAAAGCATTGAGGATAATAAATAAAAGATAGAAATCTTTTATTTTATAAATCGATAGTAAATGGGATCTGATGAGTTGAGGGACTAAAGATGTTAAAATAAGGAATTTTGAAATAAAAGACCAAAGGTCTTTCATTTCCAATCACCACTCTCTCTCACTAGAACTCTTTCTCTCTCGGCTCTCTCTCTAAAATATTCAAGATCATCAAAACTTGGATTCGAAGTCTGAAAATTTGAAACAAGGTTGCATTCAAGGAACAATCAACACTGCAATCGAAGAATTAAGGTAAACATTCTTTAAATTTCGAAATTAGAAGCAATTTGGTTCGGTTTTGTTCAAATCCGAAAATGAGATTTGGGGTTGCAAATGTTCATGCATGTATGATGTTGTTATGGATTAGTTTAATTCGAGTATTGATGATGTTATGTACAAAATTTCAGCTTCTGAATCAACCTCTAAGAATGATTTTCAGAGAATTGTGTGTGTTCTTAGTGTGTGTGTTCGACGGGTAGAACAAAAAGAGCAAAAATGGGTTTGGTACATAAAGGTGTTAATATTAGTGTTAAAAGTGTTGAAAATAGATGTATTTTAGTTGGCATAATTTATTTCATGCAAGGAAATAAGTACAAAAATGATGGGATTAAATCTGGAAAATATATAAAACTGCACAAGTTCGAATACAGTAGATCCGAATTCGGATCCGAGAAGAACTCGGATCTGGTCCGAATTCGGATGGGTCCGAACCTCTGATGTACAAAACAGAAAATATTTACAAGTGTTGTAATTCGGATGAGTCCGAATTCGGATGTGGTCGAAATTGTAACAGGATCCGAATTGTTGATATTCAAATTCAGCAAAATAATAATCTAAGTATTTGAATCTCGGATGGGGTCCGAATTCGGTTGGGGACCGAATTCGGATATGGTCCGAATCTATTTTGGTCCGAAATGTGGTAATTAAAAATGGCAAAATATTTTAAGTGTTGGAATTTCGGATACGGTCCGGACTTAACATGAAGTCCGAAATTGCCATGATCCGAATTAGGATTTATGTGGGATCCGAACTGGGGTCCGAATTCGGGTGGGGTCCGAATTCGGACATAGATCCGAAATTGGGACCAAAATTCTGCAAAACTTATAAAAATTAAGTTTTATGAAATTAAACAAGATATTAACACAATGTGTTGTTACAAATGACTTACAGGTCCCTTGTGGTGTTGTTTAACCCACAGTGGGGTACTTTGTTGATCCGGTTGAAAGCCCGAGGAGAAATAAAATTTGAATAAAGATAATAACGCACCCACTGTGAGTACCTTTGATTTTTAACATGTCTGCATCTGCTTTATGTTTGCATTGCCTGCTGAGGCCTGTTGTTTCATGTTCGTTTGGCATTCTACTAACATGCGTTTATGTTGATGCACATTCATATTTGTTGCATGTCCGTTCATTTGTTGTGCATCCTTTCGATGGACCTGCGTGGTCGCATCTGTACTCTGATGTTACTGTGCTATATGACCAAGAGTTTGACACCTCTGTGGTCAGGATAGACAGTAGGTCATCCCCGATGTAATGTCTGCCTCAGATGGTTGGTTATTCTTATGCCGAGTGTCAGCTCGAAGGAGCTGCGGCTCAGGTTTGCGTATCTGGGATACGTGTGGAGTATACGGTATGTGTTACCGCGGATACTCTGGGGGCATCATAAAGATTTGTAGAATGTGTGAAAATCATCTGGTATTCACTAAGCTTTAGCTTACCCTTTCAGTTGTTATATTTTTACAGGAAAAGGGAAATCCGCTGCGGGACCATCTAGCTAGGAAATCTATTGAAGTGATTGAAGATTTCTACCGTTTTCTTTGGTATTTGGATTATGGAATTATTGTTGTAATAAATTTGGGATAATGTAAAATGTTTGAGTATGTAGACTTAGACATGTAACCTTGTAGCACCGTAGGGTGTTAGATTCAGTTGTAATACTTTAAATTTATGTACTTTAATGCTTCCGCGCTATTATTAAGCTATCAGATCATTATGTTATGTGTTTGTTGGTGATTAATCCTGGGTGAATGGTAATTGGTGGTTAATGTGGCAAGGGTGTCACAGCGTATGGTATCAGAGCAGTAGTTTGAGATTCAAGTGTCCGTGAGGTCTTGGTCTCAAACATTAAGTGTTGACATATAGTGATACTAAGTAATGATCTGAACTAAGATAGGTTACGATCTAGTAATCCTAAGAATATTGACTATCATACGGGACAATTGGGTGGTGTCTATAAATAAATGACATGTTACTAAATAAGTTATATGTTTCATATTTCAGAACATGTCTGGAGGAGGAATGACACCAGAAGAGACGAGAGAAATGATGCTAGCCATGATGGCTGAGCAAAATCGGATGATTCAGGACCAGTTTCGGACTCGAGATGAGGCCGAAGCTAAGCGAAGGGAAGACAAAAGGAAGAATAAGGAAAGAGAGGGAAACGATGACGAGCAAGGTGACAACACTGGGTCATCTAATAAGCCCAGGGGTTGTCGTTTCAAGGACTTTAAGGGAAATGGAGCCGTTGAATTTACTGGGTTGGGGGATGCTGTTACTGCACTGGAGTGGATAACAGCTACAGAAAGGACTTTCCGAATCAGCGATTGTGCTGAGAAGGATATGGTCCGATTCGCTACTGCCATGTTCACCAAAGACGCAATAATGTGGTGGAACTCGATGGTGAATGCGTTAACCTTGGAAAGAGTATCTGTTATGACATGGGCTGAGTTTACTGATATCTTCACTCAGCAGTACTGCCCGGCCGATGAGCGCCGAAGATTGGAGGCTAAATTTATGACGCTGATTCAGGGGACTAAGTCTGTGTCCCAGTATGCGGTAGAGTTTACGAGGCTGAGTTTGTTCGCGCCTCATCAAGTGGATACCGAGGAAAGGAAAGTGACCAGGTTTGAGGCTGGTCTTGATTTGGAAATCCGGAGGGTGATGAGCAATGTACGCTACCCCACATTTGCTGGTTTGCTGGAGGCCGCCAGGAATGTGGAACAGATCTTGGGTATGTCGGGATACGTGATGGGGTCCGCTGCTGCTTCAGTCAACCCAACCCAACCTTCACCACCGAAACGCCAACGCGAAGGAGGTTATTCTGGTTCTTCACGATCATCACAGTACTCGCCGCAACAGTCTTATCGCCGACAGTCTAGTTCTTCTGGTCGCGCACGTGCTTACTCTATCAACACCGAACCGCAGTATTGTAACAAGTGTCATCTGGAACACTTCGGCAAGTGCACCAACGGGCGTGCGTGTTTCTGCTGCGGAGAGTTGGGCCACTTTCAAAATGAATGCCCACGGAGATCTGATGCTTGCCATAAGTGTGGAGTATGGGGGCACTATAGTCGGAATTGTCGAAAGAATACCCCAGCAGTTGCTGCTCCAACATCAACACGATCTTCAGGAGGTTCAAGCGGCGGTTCAGTTAACCGAGGTCGGGGTCAGTCACAAAGGGCACCGGCTCGTGCCTTTCAAATTACTGCAGAAGAGGCTAGGGAAAACCCGGAGGTGGTCACGGGTATGTTTATTGTAAACTCTTTACCTGCAAGAGTATTATTTGACTCGGGTGCCAATAGGTCGTTTGTATCTACTATGTTTGCACAACAACTTGCCATGCCATTGTCTAAGCTATCTGCTGTACTAGATATTGAAACTGCTAGTAATACTCTAGTTAAAGTAGATCATGTATACCGAAACTGCACTTTAGTGATTGAAGATGTAGTCTTCAATTTGGACTTGATTCCGATCGAGTTTAGTGAATTTGATGTGATTATCGGGATGGATTGGTTGATAGAGAATGAAGCCCATATAGTGTGTAAGAAGCGTATGATCAAGATAACTACTCCGGAGGGGCGTGAGATCTGTATTTATGGGGATAGGAGAAGTGGGGATCTGTGTTTGTTGACTGTTGCAAAAGTTCGAAAGCTTGTTGCAAAGGGATGTGACGCCTACCTGGCATATGCTATAGATGCCAAGGCTGAGAAGAAGACGTTGGCCGATGTGCCTGTTGTTTCACAATTCCCGGATGTGTTTCCGGAAGACTTGTCTGGCGTGCCGCCTGAGAGACAAGTGGAATTTAGAATTGATCTGATCCCTGGAGCTGCACCGGTAGCTCGTTCTCCTTATCGCCTTGCCCCAACCGAGATGAAAGAGATGATGACACAACTCCAGGAGTTGTTAGACAAGGGTTTTATTCGACCAAGTTCATCGCCGTGGGGAGCCCCTGTTTTATTTGTGAAAAAGAAAGATGGCACCATGAGGATGTGCATCGATTACCGGGAGCTGAATAAATTGACAATTAAGAACAAGTATCCGCTGCCGCGGATAGATGACTTGTTTGACCAGTTACATGGAGCTTGTGTGTTTTCTAAGATTGACTTGAGGTCGGGATATCATCAGTTAAAAGTTAGAGAGGAAGATGTGCCTAAAACAGCTTTTAGGACACGTTACGGGCATTACGAGTTCTTGGTTATGCCTTTCGGGTTAACCAATGCCCCGGCTGTCTTTATGGATTTGATGAACCGAGTTTGCAGACCGATGTTGGACAAGTCGGTAATTGTTTTTATAGATGACATTTTGGTGTATTCAAAGTCTGAAGCCGAACACGCTGATCATCTAAAAGAGTTATTGGAATTGTTAAGAAAGGAAAGGTTGTATGCCAAGTTCTCAAAATGTGAGTTTTGGCTGCAACAGATTCAATTTTTAGGGCATGTGATATCGGGGGCCGGAATTTCTGTAGATCCGGCTAAGGTAGAAGCGGTAAGAAATTGGGAACCGCCTCGCTCAGCTACGGAAGTCAGAAGTTTCCTTGGGCTGGCAGGCTATTATAGGAGATTCATTAAGGACTTTTCAAAGATTGCAGTCCCTTTAACGATGTTAACAAAGAAGAATGCACCGTTTGTATGGGAAACTGTGCAGCAGGAGGCGTTTGATATTTTGAAAAAGACGTTAAGTGAAGCACCGATACTTGCCCTACCAGAGGGTAATGAGGACTTTGTGGTATACACGGATGCTTCGAAGTTGGGACTTGGCGCTGTACTGATGCAGCGTGGGAAGGTAATTGCTTATGCTTCAAGGCAGTTGAAGCAGCATGAGAAGAACTACTCAACTCATGATCTTGAGTTGACTGCGGTAACATTCGCTTTGAAGTTATGGAGGCATTATCTTTACGGGACTAAGTGTCAGTTATACACTGACCATAAGAGTTTAAAATACATATTTAGTCAGAAGGAGCTCAATATGAGGCAGAGACGTTCGATGGAACTTATAAAGGATTACGATTGTGAAATCCTTTATCATCCCGGGAAGGCTAATGTGGTAGCCGATGCTTTGAGTCGCAAAGCATATGCCAAGGATTGCTGTTACACGTTAACATCTACTATGTTAACATCCACTATTATTGATGATGTCAAGGCCGCTCAAGAGGAAGCCTTGAAAGACGAGAATGTTGGTGCTGAGGATATAAGGGCACAGATTAAGAATATGGAAACAAGCGAATCGGGTCTGAAAGGAGTTTACGGAAGAATCTGGGTGCCAAAGTATGGAGGCATGAGAAATGTGATAATAGAAGAAGCTCATCAGTCTAAGTTTTCTGTACATCCCGGGAGCACAAAGATGTACAACGAGCTGAAAGCAGACTTCTGGTGGCCCGGATTAAAGAAAGATATCGGACAGTACGTGGAGAGATGCCGAACTTTTCGGTTAGTGAAAGCCGAACACCAGCAACCATACGGTAGTTTGCAACCGCTTCCCGTTCCGGAATGGAAGTGGGAACACATAACGATGGATTTTGTTACAAAGTTGCCGAAGACTAGGCGTCAACACGATACAGTTTGGGTGATAGTCGACAGGTTAACTAAGTCCGCACACTTTATTCCGATTCGGGAAGGATATTCTCTGGAAAGGTTAGCACAGATCTATGTGGCTGAGATAGTTTCTAGACACGGGGTGCCAAAGTCTATTGTATCGGACCGGGACAGCCGATTTACTTCCAACTTTTGGTCGGCATTACAAGAAGGGTTAGGATCGAGGATTGCTATGAGTACGGCTTACCGACCGCAAACCGATGGTCAAAGTGAAAGGACCATCCTAACACTCGAAGATATGATGCGGTCGTGTGTGTTAGACCTCGGTGGCAATTGGGACGATCATTTGCCACTGATCGAGTTTTCATATAACAACAGTTACCACGCGACGATCAAGAAAGCGCCGTTTGAGGCATTGTATGGGAGAAGATGTAGGACTCCTACATGTTGGAGGGAAACCGGAGAAACGCCGATTGCTGGGCCGGCATTACTACAAGAAACGAATGAAAAGATTCAGTTGGTGCGACAAAATATGAAGGCGGCCCAGGATCGCCAGAAAAGTTATTACGACAGGAGGCACAAGCCAATCAGTTTCGAGGTAAATGATTGGGTGTACCTGAAAGTATCACCAATGAGGGGTGTTACACGTTTTGTAAAAAGAGGAAAGTTGACTCCAAGATTCGTCGGACCATTCAAAATAACTGAGAAAGTAGGAAATCAGTCGTATCGGTTGGAATTGCCTGAAGAGATGTCGGGCATACATCCGGTGTTCCATGTGGGGAACCTTAGAAAGTCGTTTACAACCGAAAACGAGGATTGGGCTGATCACACCGAGCTAAAGATTGACGAAAGGCTCCGGTATGTTGAAGAGCCGGAGTGTGTGTTAGACACGAAAGTGAAGAAATTGAGAAGTAAAGAGATAGAGATGGTGCTTGTTCGTTGGAAGCATCACAAAGGAGCAAATCATACGTGGGAGCCTAAGTCTGAGATGTTGAAGAAATACCCGAAGCTGTTCGAATCCGAGTAACTTCGAGGACGAAGTTGAGCGTGGTGGAGCCCATGCTGTAACATCCTCGGATTTAATTTATTGTATTTGAAGATTATTAAGTTTAAATTTGTAAATTAAGTTAAATTATTGATAATGATTATGTATTTGAATTTATGGAAGTTGGTTGCATATTATGGAAATTTAGAATTTTATTTATTAAGTGAAAATAATTATTTAAAGCATTGAGGATAATAAATAAAAGATAGAAATCTTTTATTTTATAAATCGATAGTAAATGGGATCTGATGAGTTGAGGGACTAAAGATGTTAAAATAAGGAATTTTGAAATAAAAGACCAAAGGTCTTTCATTTCCAATCACCACTCTCTCTCACTAGAACTCTTTCTCTCTCGGCTCTCTCTCTAAAATATTCAAGATCATCAAAACTTGGATTCGAAGTCTGAAAATTTGAAACAAGGTTGCATTCAAGGAACAATCAACACTGCAATCGAAGAATTAAGGTAAACATTCTTTAAATTTCGAAATTAGAAGCAATTTGGTTCGGTTTTGTTCAAATCCGAAAATGAGATTTGGGGTTGCAAATGTTCATGCATGTATGATGTTGTTATGGATTAGTTTAATTCGAGTATTGATGATGTTATGTACAAAATTTCAGCTTCTGAATCAACCTCTAAGAATGATTTTCAGAGAATTGTGTGTGTTCTTAGTGTGTGTGTTCGACGGGTAGAACAAAAAGAGCAAAAATGGGTGTAATTTGGTACATAAAGGTGTTAATATTAGTGTTAAAAGTGTTGAAAATAGATGTATTTTAGTTGGCATAATTTATTTCATGCAAGGAAATAAGTACAAAAATGATGGGATTAAATCTGGAAAATATATAAAACTGCACAAGTTCGAATACAGTAGATCCGAATTCGGATCCGAGAAGAACTCGGATCTGGTCCGAATTCGGATGGGTCCGAACCTCTGATGTACAAAACAGAAAATATTTACAAGTGTTGTAATTCGGATGTGGTCGAAATTGTAACAGGATCCGAATTGTTGATATTCAAATTCAGCAAAATAATAATCTAAGTATTTGAATCTCGGATGGGGTCCGAATTCGGTTGGGGACCGAATTCGGATATGGTCCGAATCTATTTTGGTCCGAAATGTGGTAATTAAAAATGGCAAAATATTTTAAGTGTTGGAATTTCGGATACGGTCCGGACTTAACATGAAGTCCGAAATTGCCATGATCCGAATTAGGATTTATGTGGGATCCGAACTGGGGTCCGAATTCGGGTGGGGTCCGAATTCGGACATAGATCCGAAATTGGGACCAAAATTCTGCAAAACTTATAAAAATTAAGTTTTATGAAATTAAACAAGATATTAACACAATGTGTTGTTACAAATGACTTACAGGTCCCTTGTGGTGTTGTTTAACCCACAGTGGGGTACTTGGTTGATCCGGTTGAAATTCCGAGGAGAAATAATATTGCTAAAAGATTAATAACGCATCCACTGTGAGTACCTTTGATTTTTAACATGTCTGCATCTGCTTTATGTTTGCATTGCCTGCTGAGGCCTGTTGTTTCATGTTCGTTTGGCATTCTACTAACATGCGTTTATGTTGATGCACATTCATATTTGTTGCATGTCCGTTCATTTGTTGTGCATCTTTTCGATGGACCTGCGTGGTCGCATCTGTACTCTGATGTTACTGTGCTATATGACCAAGAGTTTGACACCTCTGTGGTCAGGATAGACAGTAGGTCATCCCCGATGTAATGTCTGCCTCAGATGGTTGGTTATTCTTATGCCGAGTGTCAGCTCGAAGGAGCTGCGGCTCAGGTTTGCGTATCTGGGATACGTGTGGAGTATACGGTATGTGTTACCGCGGATACTCTGGGGGCATCATAAAGATTTGTAGAATGTGTGAAAATCATCTGGTATTCACTAAGCTTTAGCTTACCCTTTCAGTTGTTATATTTTTACAGGAAAAGGGAAATCCGCTGCGGGACCATCTAGCTAGGAAATCTATTGAAGTGATTGAAGATTTCTACCGTTTTCTTTGGTATTTGGATTATGGAATTATTGTTGTAATAAATTTGGGATAATGTAAAATGTTTGAGTATGTAGACTTAGACATGTAACCTTGTAGCACCGTAGGGTGTTAGATTCAGTTGTAATACTTTAAATTTATGTACTTTAATGCTTCCGCGCTATTATTAAGCTATCAGATCATTATGTTATGTGTTTGTTGGTGATTAATCCTGGGTGAATGGTAATTGGTGGTTAATGTGGCAAGGGTGTCACAAAGAGCCTGAGCTGGGGGCATTTTTTGTAGATCCCTTAACTCAGAAGAAATGCTTTCAGAGAGCATCAGATCTATACAAGGTGGATTTGAGACAGCTTGTAGCCTTCAGACTTGCAGTTTCATTCAGGCAGTCAAGCAGGTGGAGAGCAGCTATCTGGGATCAGCTCAGAGGCTGTTATGAGAGAGGTGAACTTGAAGATCCCAAGTTTATGATCATAAGAAGTGAGATTGAAGAACTTGAGGATACTAGAGAGGAACTTGAGAAGATGTTTGAAGGTCCCCCTCCATTGTAGTGAAGTCCATCTACCATCTGGGTAGGTGAATAATGGAAGCTGTCCATCAGTTGGACAGGCTTACCATTATCTGCTCCCAACAAAAACAGTCCAAAATCTGATGTACATTAGTTGTACTTTATTTACATAAGTTGTAATTTTCTCTTTTGCATTAGTTGTAATATACATCAGTACATCAGTTGTACTTTTGTAAGAACATGTGTTGTTCTATGTAATCAAAAATCAGCGTATATATAAACTGATCTTTTACTTTATGTTGATGTTGTAATTTTATTTTAACAAATGTACTGTAAAAATATATAGTGATTTTTGATAAGGCCAGCTTAGACTGGTTATTGCAAATAGGGGGAGATTGTTAGGCACAAAAAGGCCTCAGTCAAACATGTTCTGCATCTAAGGGGGAGATTCTTAATCAAACATGTTGATGCTTTTGAAGGTTGAATTTAAGGTCTGTTATATGCCTTATTGAAACCTGAGAATGATTTGCAATATCAGCCTAAAGCTGTTCTATATGTTGCATGTATTACAACAAAGGCAGTTTTGCCGAAGCTGTTCAGTCTGCTGAACAGGCTGGACATAAACTGTCTACGCTGCTCTACACTGGTGAGCAGCTTGGGCGGTTTACAAGTGTTCAGTTCTTTGTGAACAGGCTAATCACGTTATGGAATGTGTTTCCAAGTCCTCATGTATTGTTTTTTACTGCAAGATCAGTTTACAAAGTCGAAGACAAAGTGGAAATCAGAACTGCTCAGCCTGAGCTAATCTGTTACATGAAGACAAAAAGGATATTTGAAAAAGGGTGACAGACCTTTTTATTATATCAAAATAGGCCTTTACAAAGGAAGAAAGACAGAAAGTTGACATTCCTTATTTAGTTAAAGGCAATGAAACAGTAGACAAAGTGAAAAGACAAAAGTTCTGCCCACATGAAGACAAGTCTGCTTTTCAGAATGTGCAGAAAAGTTTATGTTGTCTTTTAAACAAGACTTTCCCTTTTTCCTTTCGTCCAATGAAGAAGCTTCACTTAGATCCTCTGAGTGAGTATAATTAGAAACTTCCAAGGATTGAAAGATTATGCCAAAAAGCTAAGTGCTGAAACCAAGAGTGAACGTGCATTAAAAGTGTGTCTTTCATGCATGCAAGTCTGCTTGAATAAAACAGTGCTCAGTGTCTAAGTTGTTCTTGTTCAAGCTGTTCCTCAGAGTCTTGTAAACACAGTGAGTGAGTCTTAGTGAGTGTATTCATTGTAATTAGTTTAAGTCAGTCTTAGACTAGTTAAACATACTGTTGTATCTGTCATCTCAGCTTGAACCTTTCCGCATTCAAAGCTCGTTTGTAATTAACATTTGTTGATAATACATACAAACATTGAGAAAATTGTGTGTAGTTTTTAAATAGTTGTATTCACCCCCCCTCTACAGCTTAAAGCTATATACTTGGGATATCTTTTGGGACCTACAGAGGGTATGGTAGAAAGAAGCTCCATAGCCTGGGCAAAAGTGAGGTTTCCCAGTCTGGAGGGATCAACGGGTCCTTCAGCAGCGGCAGTAGCTGCATCATTAGGAGAGGGGGTAGAGGATGGTAGCCTTTCAGATACTGCTTCTTTTGCAGCACCTTCATTAAGGCCAGTGGTTGTTCCCTCTGCAGTACCTTGGTGTAAAAGTACCTCATCATGGGGAGATGGAATTTGCATTTCAACATCAGCAGTGGTGAAACCTGCTGATGGAGTTTGCATAGAAGGGGCAGCCTCACCCAAGGGATGGTATGTTCCCTGAGGTTCATCAGCTTGGGTTGTTGGTCCCTCAGCAGCTGTTTGGTGTTGAACAGCTGTATCATAGGGAGCAGAAGATTGAGGCTGATCTGCTGGTTGGTCTAAGCCAGCAGTGTGGACACCTCGTGCAGACTCAGGGTGTAAAGAAGTTTGAGGTGGGGACAGTGTGGACTCAGTATGGAGTGGAGAGGACTCCTGTCTTTCAATAATCTTAGCCTGTTGGGAGGCTGGAATAGTTGAGGTGGCTATCTCCGTTTGTACAACTGGTTCCTGTTGGGAGGAACCAGAGGGTCTAGGCTGACTCTGGGTAGACTCAGGATGGAGTGAAGCAGGCTGCAAGTGTGCTGATCCTTCTCCCAAAATAGGAGAGGCAGCAGGGGTTGATTCTTTTTCAACTGAACCTTGTTGAGAGGGAACATAGGAGCTAGTTTGGGCTGTTGGTTTCTTTTTGCGTTGGTATAGAATGTGAGATGAAGAGGGGGATTTTGGAGAGGAGATGAGAGGTTCAGACTGGGCAGGTTTGGAGACTGGGTCAGAAAGAGGTGGGTTGTCCTGTTCCGTAGTCTCAGGTGCCATAGAGGCACCAGCCACAGAGGCTTCAGGTTCAACGAATGAACCAGGGTAAGGAGCCTGCTCCCCCTCAGCCACAGTGGCTAAGAGTGCAGACTCAGACTGAGCTGTTTTAGCCTTCTTGGAGACAGGCCCAGCTTCAGTGGTTGCCAGGGTCCTTTTAACAAGCTTCGACCTGGCTTTGGATTTTCTTTTGGGAGCAGTTTCAGGATCCACCCTCACATCAGAGGGTCCTTCCACCAATCCTAACAGCCTCCTCATGGGTGTTGACAGAGGAGGCTCATTGGGTTGAACAGGTGTATAGAAAAATCTATTCCCTATTACAGGGAATGCAGCAGTCTTAAGTAAAGGCTGAGAGTTATATAAATGCTCACCACAATGATGCTTGAAGATGAGGCTCAGAAACCTTGGATACCAAACAGCAGCTGGACGATTTTCTTGTTGTACCAGGTTCCTCAAATTCAGAAAAATCCACTGTGCCATGTCTATTGTAGTCCCATCCACCAGTTGTAGAACGATGGGAACTTCATCACGGCTTAGTTGGTTAAATGAGCCAACCTTACTTCCGAAGCACATTACCACTGAGGCAAATAAGAAACTGTAGGTTGGTAATAAGTCCTTCCTGAATAGTGTTGCTCCGATTTTGGGTTCTGCTACACCACAGAAACGGAGCAAATTTCCTATTTGATCATTTTCAGGTTGAGGCTTGTCGTATGGTTCAGCAGTTGGCAGATGAAGAACCTCCCTGAGAAGACTAGTTGTTATCTCAATGGTCTGAGTCCCATTGAGAATAGTGCCCTTAATGACTTTGGTGTTGGGGTTGTAGGCACAGGTGTACCAAAACTCATACACCATCTCCTGGTACAGGACACCAGGAGTGGCAGTCACTGTGTAGTTCAGCGGATGAACTCTTAGGAATTCCACCATTTGTTCATAACCCTTCCCCACATAGTTTTTAGGAATGGTTAGGTTGGCAATGTAGTTGATGGACTTGATGGTCAGCATCGTGGTAACTGATGAGTGTTTCACAACATCATCACTAACGAATACTGGAAGAAAGGGGTTGTTTCTTTGAGCCATTGGTGAAGGATTGGGATTTTGAGAAGCAGAAGACACTTAGTCGATTTAGGGTTCTTGAGGATTTCTGGAAATAGTGAGGAAGATGAAGATGAAACAGTAGGGGGTATTTATAGGATTTAAATGTGAGTGGGTATGAGAGAGAAACATTTGGGCGGTTGATTTGAAAAAGTTGTTAACGGAAAACGGAACGGTTGTCCATGTCAGACCGTTTGTCAAATCACTTGAGCCCTTTTTAATCACTAACACACGTAACCCACATTATCCGCAATAATTAAGTTAAATAAAAACAAAAAATTAAGTAACTTAATTGTGAAGAAAGTTAGTTAAAAACTGTTAGTCTAAGCTGTTGGTCAAACCTGTGATGAGTAGGGTCATCACAAGCTGTTCATTTTTCAAGCTGTTTACTCTTCACACTGTGCTTTCAACCTGTGCTCTAATGTAAGATCAGGTTTTGTTCAATAATTGAACAGGTTTCAGGACAATGTCTTGTAGACCAGTATGAAGGAGTGAGCAGGGTGAAGAATAGACCATCAGAGCAGGCTTTGACATGCAAGCTGTCATTGTTCAACCTGTTATATGCTCAAGCTGTTCAAGTTTTTCAGAAAAATGACCAAGTACAGAACATGCATAACCTGTTCTGTCTAAGTTGTTCTGAGAAACTTGAGCAGTGTGAGACATACAAAGTCTTAGACCTTTGAGGACACTTAGTCACTCTTGTTTAACATGCCCAGCTTGCTGACAAGGTAATTAAACCTGGTTTCATCAAGAGGTTTGGTGAAAATGTCTGCAAGCTGTTCATTAGTGGAAATAAAACTTACCTCCACATTACCTTTCTGAATGTGATCCCTGATGAAATGATGTCTGACCTCAATATGCTTTGTTCTTGAATGAAATATTGGATTGTTGGAAATGGCTATGGCACTTGTGTTATCACATAGAATAGAAGTTTTCCTATACACAAGCCCATAGTCTTCAAGCTGATGCTGCATCCACAGAATCTGCCCACAGCAGCTTCCAGCAGCAATGTACTCAGCTTCAGCAGTAGAAGTAGACACTGGGTTCTGCTTCTTGCTACACCAACTTATCAACTTACCACCAAGGAGTTGACATCCACTTGTTGTGCTTTTCCTATCTAGCCTACATCCTGCAAAATCAGAATCTGAATAACCTGTTAGTTCAAGACTTGAGTCTTTGGGATACCAAAGACCCAAACCTGGTGTGCCCTTCAGGTATCTGAAGATTCTATTAACAGCAGCTAGATGAGATTCCTTTGGATCAGCTTGGAACCTAGCACACAAACAGGTGGCAAACATAATATCAGGTCTACTAGCAGTTAAATATAGCAAGCTCCCTATCATACCTCTGTAAGTTGTTACTGAAACAGCTTTGCCACTGGCATCAGCATCCAATTTTACATTGGTTGCCATTGGGGTTTTAATAGGGGAACTTTGATCAAATTTAAACTTTTTCAAGAGATCTAAAGTATACTTTCTTTGATTTATAAAAATTCCGGTTAAGGTTTGTTTAACCTGTAATCCTAAAAAGAAAGTAAGTTCTCCCATCATACTCATTTCATATTTGGATTTAATGAGTAATGAAAAATTCTTGCATAAGTGCTCATTGGTGAAACCAAATATCATGTCATCCACATAAATTTGAACAAGCATAATATCAGACTTCACCTTCTTTATGAACAGTGTGGTATCCACTTTACCTCTGGAATACCCATTGCTCATAAGGAATTCAGTAAGAGTGTCATACCAGGCTCTAGGGGCTTGTTTGAGACCATAGAGAGCTTTGTCCAACTTATAGACAAAACCTGGATGTTGTTCATTTTCAAAACCTGGAGGCTGCTTGACATAAACTTCTTCTTGCAGCTTCCCATTCAAAAATGCACTCTTCACATCCATTTAAAATACCTTAATGCTCTTATGAGCCGCGTAGGCTAGATACAAACGAATTGCTTCTAGCCTGGCCACAGGAGCAAATGTCTCATCATAGTCAATTCTTTCCTCCTGTCTATAACCCTGAGCAACCAGTCTTGCCTTATTTCTAATGACATGACCTTGCTCATCCATTTTATTTCTGAAAACCCATTTAGTGCCAATTATAGTTTTAGCTTTAGAAGCAGGGACTAGCTTTCATACCTTGTTTCTCTCAAACTGATTGAGTTCTTCTTGCATGGTAGTGATCCAATTGGCATCTTTTAGTGCTTCATCCACCTTCTTTGGCTCCATTAGTGAAACAAAACTAGAGAACATACAGAAGTTCCCTAAGCTGTCCCACCTTGTTTGTACCCCTTTGTTGATGTCACCAATTATTTGATCATTGGGGTGACACCTGATCCACTTAGGATCATTTTTCAATGATGATTCTCCTAAGTTGTTGACATCTTCAGCAGGTCCTGTTGAGCAACTCTAAAGATTTTCAGACTCACTGTTGTCTTGAGCCTGTTCACTTGTTGAACATGTCTGTTCACTGTTGTACATATCACTAGATGATCCAGGAAAATCAGCATTGATTGGTTCAGGTAATGTAGTTGTTAAGTCAGTACACTTATTCACACAGGGTGTATTGACATAATCCTCATCATGTCCATTATGATCAGCAGGTTCCACACTGGTTGTAGTGGAAGCTTTTAAGTCCTTTTCTTCACAGTTGGAATGTACAAGATCATCAAAGTTCAATTCTTCTGAAACTGCAGGAATAGCTTTGGTAGAGACACTCCTGGACTCTTCAAAGGTGACATTGATAGATTTATCTATCACCTTTCTTTTGTTGTTGCATACTCTGTAGGCTTTGGAGATAGCAGAGTATCCAACAAACACACCTTCATCAGCTTTAGGTTCAAACTTTGCCAGTTGGTCCCTTTGATTCAGAATAAAGCACGGACACCCAAATACATGAAAGTAACTGACATTTGGCTTCCTCCCTTTGAGCAGCTCATAGGGAGTCTTGTTGAACCTTTTCACCACTAAGGATCTGTTTTGGGTGAAACAGGCAGTGTTAACAGCTTCAGCCCAGAATGATGAAGGTAAACCAGATGCACATAGCATGGTTCTAGCAGCTTCAATGAGGGTTCGATTTCTCCTTTCAGCAACTCCAATTTGTTGTGGAGTTCTTACAGCTGAAAAGTTTTGAGTGATCCCTTTTTCTTCACAGAAGTCTTCAAGAGTACTGTTTCTGAATTCAGTACCATGATCACTTCTAAGCTGCTTTACTTGGGCAGAGTTTAGCATTTCCATCTTTTTCACAAATCCAATGATTTCTCTAGCAGCCTCTCCTTTGCTCTTCAAGAAGATTACCCATGGGTACCTGGAGAACTCATCAACCATTACAAGAGTGTATCTTCTTCCTCCTAGACTTGGAATACTAACAGGTCCAAACAAGTCCATGTGGATCAAGAAGAGAGGAGTATCTATAGAAAAATTATGCTTGGATTTAAAAGATGATTTCCTCAGCTTGCCTTTCTCACAAGCTGTGCATAGTCTATCCTTAACAAAAGTCATAGAAGGAAAATCTGTCACCAACTCTTTCTTACAGAGTTTGTTGATGTTTTTGAAGTTCAGATGTGACAGCCTTCTGTGCCATAGCCAGTTTAGATCTGCATTTGTTCTTGTGAGAAAACAGGTTTCAGTTGTGGGATCAGCAGATTGCATGTCCACAACATATACACCTTTCTTTCGTTGAGCACACAGCACAACTTTGCCTTGGGAATCCAATATGTAACCCAGGTGCTCATCAAAGTTAACCTTGTAGCCAGCATCACACAGTTGGCTTATGCTAACAAGGTTATGTTTTAGTGCAACCACATTGGCTACTCTTTTGAACACTGCAGCACCAACTTTAAGAGTTCCATATCCTTCAGTGGATCCCTGTACATTGTCACCAAAGGTGGCTTTTGGCCCTTTTTCAGGCCTGAGATCACTCAGCAGGTCCTTATAACCTGTCATGTGCCCTGAGCAGCCACTGTCCACGTACCAAACCTAGGATGGTTGTTTTTCCTGCAGAGTGACAAGAAGGATATTAGTTATTTTTAGGGGAACTCATCACAGAGATGAGTTCTCCTACATCATCAACATTTGTTGATGGGCTTGTGATATCAACACTAATATTTCCTATTTGAATGGTATCAGTTTGGATACCACTCTCATTGACTGAGGTATTTCCAACATTTCTTGTGTTAGGAATGAGGGAACCATCAGAGTCAACAGGCCTCATGTCCTCAGTTTCAGGACAGTCTTTGGCCAGATGTGTCTTCATTCCACATTTATAGCATTTTCTCCTCTTAGCATTTTTGGAAGAAGACCTTTCAGAAACACATTTTGAATTATTTCTGTTGATTCTATCAGCAAGTTTAGCAAACTTATTACTATTTGATGAATCAACAGCTTGAGTGGAGGGTTCAATAGCAACAACTTTGCCTATATCTTCTTTCCTCTTTTTAGTAGGACAGATGCAAAGATAGGAAGCTTATTTTGCTTTTGAACTTCCACAGGTTTGGGAAACTTATTCCCAAATTTCTCAGGCTGAGCAATGGCTTTGCCTTTGCTCTTACTGAGGTGTGATTTATGCTGCCTATCAGCATAATCATTATTTTTGGTTTTAAAAGACTTATTTTCATTTAATACCAGTTTACCACTATGATTTAAAAACTTATTTGAAATCACAGCGGGTTTGCTTTCAACATGAGACTTACCCCTGTTGAAAGCAGACTGCTTACCTTTTGAAAACTTATTTTCAAAATGTTCAGCATCAAAAGGATTAGCATGTATTTTACCATCAGCTTTGGACCCATAGCTTGTTTTGTCAACAGGCTTGGTATCCACAGCTGCAGTTTGGACATGTTTTCCTTTCTTTTGATTGTGTGAATTAGCAGAGCACTTAACAGGCTGATTTGATGGAGAACACATTCCATCATCAGTTTTTGAGCTAGTTTCACACGAGCTGTCAGTATTTTGAGGCCTGACAAACCTGTTTGTTGAGATTAGTTTACCATTCACTTTTTGAATGAAGGTGTTTGGAAGCTCACCAAGAGTGGATAAGTCCTTTTTCAGATTATTAACCTCAACAATGGAAGCTGCTGTGTCAAGATCCCCTCCAAGATAGGCTTGGATTTGTGCAGGGATCTGCTGACTTATACAATGGCTGACTTTTTGTGCAGATTGGCACCAAGAGTCAACAGTCTTCTGAAGCTTGAATGTTTTATATCTGTTTCTCTCTTTTCTTCCAGTAAAATAGAGTTAATGTGTTTTAATGCATCAATCTCAGTTTCCAACTTATGGAAACTGTCAATTTTACTCGATTTTGTTTCAAGATCAACTTTAAGCATAGACATTTCAGATAATAAAACAATATGCTTTTCAACAGCAGCTTTCAGATCAACAAGCATGTATTCAAACATTTTAACTTTTTCTTCAGAACTGTAAGCCATAAAATTTTGTACCTTATACATCATTGTAGGATTCCAGTTCTCCAAGCTGCTCAAAGCTTCAGCTTCAGCCAAGTCTTGTTTGAAGTTGCTTGTTGATGGGACATCAGTGTTGGCCATCAGACATTGATTGTCTTCTTCATCTGATGATGAATCAGACTCCTCCCAGTCACAAGTCTCTGCCATGAGTCCCTTTTGCCGTTTGGAAACCACTGAGTTTTCCAACTTTCTCAGCTTAGCCATGGCCATAAGGTACTTAACCCTATAGCCATCATCCCTGTTTGTCTTGTGTGGTTTGGATGATTGACCAACAGCTTTTGACACACAGTCAGCAGCTATATGGTCAGGTTTGCCACATTTGAAGCACTCAGCTTTGGACTTATTAAATGCCTTCTTTTTGACAGCACTTGAACTTCCCTGCAGCATGTTTCTTCCAAACCTTTTCTTGTTGAACTTTTTGACAAGCATGGCTATCATTTGCTCATCATCCAGTTTAGCAAGATCTGCATTGTCTTCCCCATCAGACACTTCCTCCTTATCATCAGTCTGTTGATCAGGTTGAGTGAACACATCACCCACCTGACTTACAGGTTGTCTCACACTAGCCACAAAGGTTGCACCTCTCTTAGACATTTCCAAGGCATTTCTCTTTTGTTGCCTTGACTGCTCATCATTCAGTAAGGATCCATACATGTTGACAAGATCCATACTTCTGATGGTACCTGAATTCCTTAAGATTGTAGAAAATAATTCCATTCTTGAGGCAGGATGTCTAAGAATTTGTTCACCACAGTCAGGCTGTCCTTGGTGATCCCAACAGCTTTGAGATCATTAATAAAAGCAGTAAACCTGGTGTAGGTTTCTGTGAGAGTCTCCTTTGGTTTTGCAAAGAAGAGTTCATACTGTCTAACAAAATTGTTAATCCTGTTCTCCAGTGTGATTGTGGGTCCATCATAGACGGTACACAAAGTATCCCACCTCTTTTTTGTAGTCTTCATCTTCTCAACCTGTTTGAACACATCATCAGGCAGAGAGATAACCAGGTTATTCCTGGCCTTTGCATCCAGAGCCACCAATCTTTTGTCCTCATCAGACCATTGAGCTTTTGCTTTCTCAAAGGTTCTGATTTCAGGAGCAGCTCCTTCAACCGCTGGAGTTATAGTAGTAACAGAGGTTGGCACATAAGGACCCTCCATTACTATCTCTGATAGTGGTACATCCAGATTTTCTAAATAGAGCATCATTCTGCACTTCCAGCCAGAGAAGTTTTGATGATTAAACTTTGGAGGTTTGCCCATTGACCCATTGTCATAGTATGAGGAATTTGCAGCACTGTTGTCCATAGAAACTTTGGGAAAATGAAAGATCTTAGAGATGACACACACTCTAAACTGCTCTGATACCAGTTGTAGGTCCCGAGAGGTTTCCCAAGTATATAGCCTTAAGCTGTAGAGGGGGGTGAATACAACAATTTAAAAACTACACAGTATTTTCTCAATGTTTGTATGTATTATCAACAATTGTTAATTACAAACAAGCTTGACTGCGGAAAGGTTCAAGCTGAGATGACAGATACAACAGTATGTTAACTAGTCTAAGACAGACTTAAACTAGTTACAATGAATACACTCACTAAGAATCACTCACTGTGTTTACAAGACTCAGAAGGACAGCTTGAATAAGAGCAGCTTAAGCTTAAAGCACTGTTTTATTCAAGCACACTTGCATGCATGAAAAGACACACTTTAATGCACGTTCTGATTTCACACACTTGGCTCAGCACTTAGCTTTCTGCTGTATTTCTTTCAATCCTAGGAAGTTTCCTTTTATACTCACTCAGAGGATCTAAGTGAAGCTTCTTCATTGGACGAAAAGAAAAAGGTGGGAAGTCTTGTTGAAAAGACAACATAAACTTTTCTGCACATTCTGAAAAGCAGACCTGTCTTCATGTGGGCAGAACTTTTGTCTTTTCACTTTGTCTACTGTTGCATAAGCTTTAACTAAATAAGGAATATCAACTTTGCGTCTTTCTTCCTTTGTTAAAGCTTAATTTGATATAAAAAAAGGTTTGTCACCCTTTTTCAAATATCCTTTTGTCTTCATGTGACAGAACAGCTTGGGCAGGCTGATCAGTTCTGTTTTCCACTTTGTCTTCGACTTTGTAAACTGATCTTGTAGCCAAAAACAATACATGAGGACTTGGAAACATATTCCATAAAGTGTTTTAACCTGTTCACAAAGAACAGATTCTGTTCACAAAGAACAGAACACTTGTAAACTGCCTAAGCTGCTCATCAGTGTAGAGCAGCGTAGACAGTTTATGTCCAGCCTGTTCAGCAGTTAGAACAGCTTGGACAAAATGCCTTTGTTGCAACACATGCAACACATAGAACAGCTTTAACTGATATTGAAAATCACTTTACAGGTTTCATTAAGGCATAAACAGGCCTTAAATTATACCTATCAAGTGCATCAACAGGTTTGATTAAGAATCTCCCCCTTAGATGCAGAACAGGTTTGACTGAGGCCTTTTTGTGCCTAACAGAGAGAAACAAGGTATGGAAGCTGGTCCCTGCTCCTATAGGTAAAACTATAATTGGCACCAAATGGGATTACAGGAACAAGATGGATGAGCAAGGTCATGTCATTAGGAATAAGTCAAGACTTGTTGCTCAGGGCTATAGACAGGAGGAAGGAATTGACTATGATGAAACACTTGCTCCTGTGGCCAGGCTAGAGGCAATTCGTTTGTTTTTAGCTTACGCTGCTCATAAGAGCATGAAGGTATTTCAAATGGATGTGAAGAGTGCATTTTTAAATGGAAAGCTGCAAGAGGAAGTTTATGTCAAGCAGTCTCCAGGTTTTGAAAATGAACATCATCCAGGTTTTGTCTATAAGTTGGACAAAGCCCTCTATGGTCTAAAACAAGCCCCTAGAGCCTGGTATGACACTCTTACTGATTTCCTTATGAGCAGTGGGTATTCCAGAGGTAAAGTGGATACCACACTGTTCATAAAGAAGGTGAAGTCTAATATTATGCTTGTTCAAATCTATGTGGATGACATAATATTTGGTTCTACTAATGAACAATTATGCAAGAATTTTTCATTACTCATGAAATCCAAGTATGAAATGAGTATGATGGGAGAACTTACTTTCTTTCTAGGATTACAGGTTAAAAAAACCTCAACTTGAATTTTTATAAATCAAAGAAAGTACACTTTAGATCTATTGAAAAAGTTTAAATTTGATCAAAGTTCTTCTATTAAAACCCCAATGGCAACCAATGTAAAATTGGATGCAGATGCCAGTGGCAAAGCTGTTTCAGTAACAGCTTACAGAGGCATGATTCGGAGCTTGCTGTATTTAACTGCTAGTAGACCTGATATTATGTTTGCTACCTGTTTATGTGCTAGATTCCAAGCTGATCCAAAAGAATCACATCTAGCTGTTGTGAAAAGAATCTTCAGATACCTTAAGGGTACACCAGGTTTGGGTCTTTGGTATCCCAAAGACTCAAGCCTGGAACTAACAGGTTATTCAGATTCTGACTTTGCAGGCTGCAGGTTAGATAGGAAAAGCACAACAGGTGAATGTCAACTCCTTGGTGGAAAGTTGATCAGTTGGTGTAGCAAGAAGCAGAACTCAGTTTCTACTTCTACTGTTGAAGCTGAGTACATTGCTTCTGGAAGCTGCTGTGGGTAGATTCTGTGGACGCAGCATCAGCTTGAAGACTATGGACTTGTATATAGGAAAACTTCTATTCTATATGATAATACAAGTGCCATAGCTATCTCCAACAATCCAGTGTTTCACTCCAGAACAAAGCATATAGAAGTCAGACATCACTTCATCAGGGATCACATTCAGAAAGGTAAAGTGGAGGTAAGTTTTATTTCCACAGATGAACAGCTTGCAGACATTTTCACCAAACCTCTTGATGAAAACAGATTTAACTATCTGGTAAGCCAGCTGGGCATGTTAAACAAAAGTGACTAAGTGTCCGCAATGTTCTAAGACATTATATGTCTCACCCTGCTCAAGTTTCGCAGAACAGCTTAGACACAACAGGCTATGCATGTTCTATACTTAGCCGTTTTCTGTAAAACTTGAACAGCTTGAGAGTATAACAGGTTTGACAAGTAACAGCTTATATGTCAAGCCTGATATGATGATCAAACCCCCACCCTGCTCACTCTCTCAATCTGTCATACAAGACATTGTCTTGTAACCTGATCAGCTATTGAACACAACCTATTCTTACATAGTTGAACAGGTTAAAGGAACAGCTTGAAGAGTGAACAGCTTGTGATGACCCTGCTCATCACAGGTTTGACCATCAGCTTAGACCATCAGTTTAATTACCTTTCTTCACAATTAAGTTACTTAATTTTTGTTTTATTTAACTTAATTACTGCGGATAATGTGGGTTTCGTGTGTTAGTGATTAAAAAGGGCTCAAGTGGTCTGACAAACGGTCTGACATGGACAACCGTTTCGTTTTCCGTTAACGACCTTTTCAAATCAATCGCCCAAATGTTTCTCTCTCATACCCACTCACATTCAAATCCTATAAATACCCCCTACTGTTTCATATTCGTCTTCCTCACTACTTCCATATACCTCCTAAGAACCCTAAAAATCGACTAAGTGTCATGTGCTTCTACTACTTTCACTACTTCCCAAATGGCTCAAAGAAACAACCCCTTTCTACCAGTGTTTGTGGGTGCTGATGTTCAGAAACATCCATCAGTCACCACAATGCCGACCTTGAAACCTACCAACTACCTTGCTAACCTAACCATCCCCAAGAACTATGTGGGGAAAGGCTATGAAGAAATGGTGGAGTTTTTGAAAGTTCATCCGTGGAACTATGCCATGACTGCCACTCCTGGTGTCCTGTACCAGGAGATGGTGTATGAGTTTTGGTACACCTGTGCCTACAACCCAGACACCAAAGTCATTAAGGGCACTATACTAAATGGGACTCAGACCATTGAGATCAACATTCGTCTTATCAGGGAAGCTCTTAGACTCCCTATGGCTGAAACATATGATCAGCCACAGGCTGAAGATGAACAGATGAAGAATCTGCTGCACTTCTGTGGTGTAGCAGAACCAAAAGTTGGAGCTACGCTGTTCAGAAAGGATTTGTCTCCTACTTATAGCTTTTTATTTGCCTCAGTGGTTATGTGCTTCAGCAGTAAGGTTGGTTCTTTTGACCAACTAAGCCGTGATGAGATTCCTATAGTCCTACAGTTGCTGGATGGGACTACTATCAACATGGCCAGATGGATTTTCATGAATCTGAGGAATCTGGTGCAGCAGGAGACACGTCCAGCTGCTGTTCGTTACCTCTGATTTCTGAGCCTCATTTTCAAGCACGTTTGTGGTGAGCACTTGTATAACTCTCAGCCTTTACTCCGTACTGTTGTTTTTCCTGTTATAGGAAATAGAGTTTTCTATACTCCGGTTCTCCCAAATGAGCCTCCTCTCTCTACTCCAATGAGGAGGCTGCTAGGATTGGTGGAAGGGCCCTCTGATGTGAGGGTGGATCCAGAAGCTGCTCCCAGAAGAAAATCCAAAGCCAGGGCCAAGCTTGTTAAAAGGACCCTGGCAACAACTGAAGCTGAGCCTGTCCACAAGAAGGACAAAACAGCTCAGTCTAAGTCTGCACCCACAGCCTCTGTGGCTGAGGGGGAGCAGGCTCCTCACCCTGGTTCATTTGTTGGACCTGAAGCCTCTGTGGCTGGTGACTCTGTGGCACCTGAGACTATGGAACAGGCCAACCCACCTGTTTCTGACCCAGTCTCCAAACCTGTCCACTCTGAACCTCTCACCTCTCCACAATCACCCACCTCATCTCTCAAATCCTACCAAAGAAAAACCCTTACCAAAAAGAAACCAAAAACCAAAACAGCCCAAACTAGCCCCTCTGTTCCCTCTCAACAGGGTTCAGTTGAAAAAGAAGCTACCCCTGTTGTCTCTCCTATTTTGGGAGAAGGTTCTGAACAATTGGAGCCTGCTTCACTCCATCCTGTGTCAACCCCGAGTCAGCCTAGACCCTCTGGTTCCTCCCAACAGGAACCAGTTGTACAAATGGAGACAGCCACATCCACTATTCCAGCCTCCCAACAGGCTGTGAATATTGAAAGACAGGAGTTCTCTCCACTCCATACTGAGTCCACAATGTCCCCACTTCATCTTCTCTACACCCTGAGTCTGCACGAGGTGTCCACACTGCTGGCTTAGACCAACCAGCAGCTCAGCCTCAATCTTCTGTTCCTCATGATGCAACTATTTTACACCAAACAGCTGCAACATGTCTCCACTTCCCTCTCCTCAATTTTTTCCCACCAACAGGACTCTGTGTCCTCTATGACAACCATTACCTAACAGCTGTCCACTCTCCTCACCACTTGCAATGATACACTTCCCACCACCTTCGCCAGCCTAAACACTCTCATTGTTTCTCTATCAAACTCTGTGTCAGCAAACCTTGCTGATGTGCAAGACTCTCTTGAGTTACATCTTGCACAGCTCCAAAGTTTGTTGTTCACAGCCTCTGATAGGGAAAACCTTCTTAAGCTGACCTCTCTTGCTGATTCCCACTCCTCTTCTCTTCAAACCTGTCTTTCCCAAATTGCAAAGGTGAAGGATAACCTAGCTTTCTTAGTGCATAGCCTGGTTGGTTCCAAGCCTGCTGCCAAAACTGCTTCAAAGCCTGCTGAATTTCGTCTTCAGGCAAACCGGTTGTTGAAGGTGTTGGTCCATCTCCTTCAAAGGGGGAGAAGTTGTCTGCCTCTAAGACTAAGTCTAAGGGGGAGAAAACTTCTTCTCCTAAGGAGACATCAGCTCCTACTGGTCAAACAGCAGGTGCATTTGAAACAGGTACTGGTCCAGCTGAGGGTGCCTCTCATCTACTTGAAGCTGCTCAACCTACTCAGGCTGAATCTCCAAACCCTGCACAGTCTAAGGGGGAGGAATTCATCTCTGAGGACAGGCCAAGCAGCAGAAGAAGGCACCTCATTCTGGAGGAAGAAGAAGAAGATATTCCTGAAGCTGTTACTACTACAACAGTTAAAGGCAAAGAAAAAGCAGTGGTTGATCCTGACCACCAGAAATCAGCAACGCTAAAATTTGATAAAGTCAGGGCTAAAGAAATGGGTGTTCCCCTTGAAAAATACTATGAGCTCAGAGATGAGCAGCTCAAAGCCCTGGAAATACTCAGAAAAGAAGAAGAATCTGCCAAAGCTGCCATATCTCTTGCATTCAAAGAGGCAAGCAAAACCAAATTGCCTTCTTTGGATGTACAGAGAAAACTGCTGGAAGCTGCTAGAGAATCAGCTGGTGAGAAGGAAAGTGTACAGGAAAAGGGTGCTCTGGTCTCTGTGACCAAATCAAAGCAAGCATCCTCTGCAAGGGCCCAGTTCCATTTTGACAACCTGGCAAGGAAGAAGTTTCATGATGTTGCTGATAGAAGACTTGCCAAGGAGTCTATTGTCAAAGCTGTCCATATTTCAAGAAAAGGCAAACAGTGGAAGCTGCAAATAACCAGAATGGGTGCTACAGGCCCTGAACTGGAATCTTATGACTACACTGATGTTGCCCAAATGGGGTACAGGGAATGGGTTGAGCTGGCAATTGCCCTGAGCCAGTCTAAGTCAGAAACGGCTAAGACTGTCAGGGCATATGTTAAGATATAACAACTCTACGAAGAATCGACGTGCTCTGTTGTGTGCTAACGAGTAATCAACGTGTAAAAGGATCCTCATGGGAGTCAGATAGTAAAGAACAACCTCTTTGAAAATATGTGTATCAACGTTAGTGCATCTACTAAAAAGAAGGTAAATAACTCACCTGAAGCACTACTACTACCCCGGTATCTACGATAGTCTCGACCGCCCCAGGCTCTACTACAAATCTTGGCAACACATAAATGAAACTACGATGTAACTACTATTCAACGAACACATAACAACTATACTACTAATTCCACGGACTCAACATAAGTCAACTGGCCAAACCCCACGATCGTGGTCTCGATTAACCCATCGCGGTCGCGATGACCCCACGTTGCACATCCTATCGCGACCGAGTTCATCCGGCTCGCGATCCCCATCTCGGTCGCGTTCACTACCAACGACCAACCCTTAACGGCCTCACCCTGATTGCGGTCGCGACCAGGGGAGCGGCCGTGATGCGGCGACGAACAGAACAGTGCAGGCTCTGTTTTACTACCCATGGGATTTTGATTCCCACTTCATCCTTTACATAACCCAGGGGCATAAATCATTCCCAATCAATAATAACTTCTTTAAAACAATGATTTTGTTCGTTTATTCACAGTTAACTCACCTGAATTCAATCTTTTGTACTCGGTTTAAGCTTGAAACGATGAAGATGATGAAGCCTTAACACCTTGATTATTGTTGTTACTCATCTGCTTCTCTTTCCTCAGCTTCTCTCTGGACACACACACACACACACACAATATTTGAGTTGATTAAAATGAAATAGGGTTCAAAAGCTTCCACCTTTTATACGTTTTGGGTCTCGATCCCAATTAAAACGGGTATAATACTCAATACTCACTAATTTAATACCCGTTAACGTAATTATTCCCATATTAACAATTCGGGTCTAGATTGCCATTTCACTTATTAAAACAACCACAGTTCCACAATTACTACTAATTCAATTATTATCTTAACTCATTTGAATTTACACATAATGGTAATCTATTCTACCAAATCACGTGTAATTTACCAATTAAACTCAACCAACTCATCAAAGTTATTATCAAGGCTAATTATTAAATTCCACGTACCTGCTACTGGTTTCCAGATGTTACAGTTAATGTAACATCCGAAAACTGTAACATCCGGAAACCAGTAGCAGTACGTGGAATTTATTTATTGGCTTTGATAATTATCTTAATGAGTTGGTGAAAATTAATTGGTCAATTACACGTGATTTAGTAAAGTAGATTGTTATTACGTGTAAATCCTAATCGGTTGAGATAATGACCGATTTAGTGGTAATTGTGGAACTAGAGTTGTATTAATGAGTTAGATAACATTCTAAACCTGAAGTATTAATTTGTGAATAATTGGGTTTGCGGATGTGTAATTAGTGGGTAAAGAGTATTATACTCGTTTTAATTGGGTTTGAGACCCAGAACGTATATATATTAATTGGCTTACTTCTTTCCTTCACTTTCACAAAACCATAGCTAAGGTGTGTGTGAATTTCAGCTGAGAGCCAAGGGAAAGAAATTGAGAAGAAAGCTAGAAGCAGTTATTGTCAAGGAAATTATACCACCTTTCTCTTTTTCAAGTAGGAGCTCAAATCCAAGGAAGAAAAGATTGATTAAGGTTAGTATTTGTTCCTAAGATGGATTGAATTATTACAGTAGGTAGTTAGAACTGATTGGGGATGGTTATTACCCCTGATTACGTATAATTGAAGTTGGGGAAATGAAAATCCCATGGTTGATAAAACAGAGCACAACCTGCACTACTAGTCGCCGCATCGCGGCCGCGCTACTGTGGTTGTGACCGCGATCAGGATGAGGCGGTGAGAGGTTGGCCGCTGGTAGTAGAACGCGACCGAGATTAGGATCCCGAGCCTGATGAACTCGGCCGTGCTCAGGTGAGCACGACCACGATGGGATGAACAACGCGGAGCCACCGCAACCGTGTTGGCCACCCGCGATGAGTAAATCGCGACCGCGACCGTGGCCACGCTCCTGGCCGCGCTCGTGGGTCTTAACCTGTTGACTTATGTTGAGTCCTTGAGTTCAGTAATATAGTTGTTGTACGTCCGTTGGCCAGTAGTTATATCGTAGTTGTGTTTCCTTGTTACCAAGATTGGTAGTTGGGCCTGGGACCGGTCGAGACCGTAGTAGATATCGAGACAGTAGTCGTGCTTCAGGTGAGTTACTTATGTTCTTTTAATAGATGCACTATTGTTGATAACTACTCTTTCAAAAAGGTTTATTGTTTACTATCCGGGTCCTGTGCGGATCCCTTTTATACGTTGATACTCGTTAGCACACAGCAGAGCACGTGGATTTCGCGTAAAGTTGTTATACGCAGAGTAGAGGCCTGTTGGGTCATACCCAACCCAGAGGTCTTGGCTTAGCCACTACTTTGTGGAGTGGGCTACGCAGGCTATTCCTGGTCGCTCCCGATGAGGCATCGGGCTGTTGTTGACGGCCACACGTAGAGTTGATTATTTGTTGTTACATTGTGCTAACTATTTTATAAAACTTATATTACGTTGTTTAATTGTAACTCACCAGCTTTATAGTTGATAGTTGTTTTATATGTGTGCATCTCAGGTACGAGACACGAGGCCAGGGACACTGTGGGCACCAGCCGAGACCCGCCAGGTGGACAGTAGTTAGTGACTACTTCAGTAAGTAGTTTTTTGTATATTGAGGTTGGGCGTAGCAGCCAACTATATTTTGGGATGACTGTAACGTTAACTAAATTGTGGATGATAGACATTATTAACGTGGGTTGGTTCCCGTCCAGTCATGACTTTTATGATTCTTGTGAATATTTGGTGGTTAATTAGTTGTTTACCTATAATGATGCCACTTATGATGGATAATGTGGACTATTAGTCCTACATGGTATTAGTAAGAAAAAAGTAGGGTGTTTCAGTTAACTCAAAAGCTTGTCATATGATGGTTCCACGTATAATTTCAATAATTAACCCAACTCGATTGTAATATTTAAATCAACCCAACTAAATAATTCCACGAACCTTACCCAAAATTAGGACGTTACAACTTTTTTAACAGAATATATAGATATTATTGACTTTTTATTATTAATAGTATCAGCTTATTTTATTTTTTATGATTTATGAAAAAAAGATTAAAAAAAGGTTAATGTTGTAAATGTTAAGAAAGTACAAAAGTTGATACTAATAATGATATAAAATAAAAATTGATGTTATTGGTTATTAAAAAAATATAAAAGTTGAGTTTAGTAATGATAAAAATAAATAATATTATTATAAACGAAAAAAATAAAAATTATTATTATTTTTAACGATTGATCTTGTACCATTCATATATCCAATGTTGCGGAACGTAAATAGATGATATTAATAGGATTAAATGATCATATTATCAATATTGTATATAATAATACAATCTATCTATTCTATTAAAATAGTAAATAGATGTCACTTGACACCTAACTAGAATGCCACTTGACATTGGGATAACGTAGATACGACACATGTATAATCTATAATTTCCATATTAAAATAATAAATGCATTAATCAAATTAATTTAGAAATAAAATATCCTCCTATTATTTTGGATTTCAAATTTAAAATTTGAGTATATAACTCCTATTATTTTGGATTTCAAATTTAAACTGGAGTCTATAACTCCTATTATTTTGGATTTTAAATTTAATTTTGAATCTATAATTCACATCTTTTGTTGGCTTCTTATCCAAACTTCTTAGCTTCTATAATTTTTTTTTTCCTTTTTTGGTTATTATGTAATTGTTAGTTATGTATTTTACATTTAACTCATTTTATATATTTTCTGTAATCACTTTAACAGTATAATGTTGCTATTTAATTTGTAGTTTCTGTAATAATTTTTCAGATATATATATAGTTTTGGAAAAATAAGTTATCTATAATTCCGTGTAGTACAGGGGTGATATACTAGTATATCATTAATTAACAGAAAACATAATTATGTGTTTGAATTATATGATAAATAGATTCGAGAAGACTAAAATTTGTACATTTCAAAAATCATATAATATAATTTGATACATCCAGTAAGAAACAAAATCTTTAACATATGTGAAATAATTATAAGAAATACATATTCATAAGATATTTAATAAGTACTAACTTATTACATGTTAATTATCACATAATACCTTTTGAACATGGCTCATTTAATACGGAAACTGCATGACATATTTCAATTAGTTAGATCTATATGAATTATGTAACATATCATTTAAAGTTTTCAAGTAACATGTATAAATTATTTTTATTTATTTTTTTTAAAAGTTATATAAAAGTTTACCTTTTATATATTAAATAGAAATTTTGATATGAAGTTAAAAATAATGAAATTACATTTTATTATAATATATACTTTTTTTTTAAATGTGACTAACTTAACTAATTCGTTGTTTAAAGTTTTCCCTTTTTTTAAAAAAAAAAACTTTATGACTAATAAAATTAAGACTAAATTACACAAATAATTTATGTGGTTTATACGGAATTACGATTTTAGTTTCTAAAATAATTTTATTACACCTTAAGTCCCTAAAATCGAAAAGTTATGACATTTTAGTTCTTGAAAGTCTGAAACTAACGGCGGTTAACTTGAGCCGTTAGTTTTAGGGACATTTTGTCCTTTTGTTTATAAGGATCATTTATGTAATTTTCATATCATCTTATTGCTTTTTCTTTTTCTTTTCCTTTCTTTATATTGTAATTTATTTTCATATATATATATATATACACACACACACGTATATATAATATGGTTCGACAGAGTACCACCCCTTATGCAGCACACTAGAAGGTACCACCTTCAAAAAACTTTTCTAAATTTCTTTTTCATAAACATGTTTTAATTAACATTATGAAGATCATATGTAAATTTCACATACATTCACATCTCCTAGCTCCTAAAAATGATGTGAACACACACTTATATAATTTTGAATATATGTGAACATGCGTTTATGTGATGCGTGATTTCATGCACTTAGAGTGTTCGGATTTACGTGAAATTCATATATCATCCGTGTAATGTTAGTTAGAACATGTTCATGAAAAAAATTTCAAAAAAAATAATTTTAAGAGTGATACCTTCTGGTGCCCTGCATTAGATGTGGTACTCACTTGAACCTAAATCTATATAGAATATGGTTCGAGAGAGTACCACCGTTATGCAGCGCACCATAAGGTATCACCTTTAAAAAAATTTAAATTTTTTTCATAAACATGTTTTAATTAACATTATGAAGCTCATATGTAAATTTCACGTACATTCACATGTTCTAGCTCCTAGAAAATGATGTGAACGCACACTTACACAATTTTGAATATATGTGAACTTGCATTTATTCAATGCGTGATTTCATGCACTTAAAGTGTTCGAATTTGCGTGAAATTCATATATCATCTGTGTAATGTTAATTAAAACATGTTCATGAAAAAAATTTTCAAAAAAATTACTTTTAAGAGTGGTACCTTCTGGTGCGCTGCATAATGGGTGGTAGAATATGGTTCGAGAGAGTACCACCACTTATGCAGCGCACCATAAGGTACCACATTTAAAAAGACTTTTTAAATTTTTTTTTTCATAAACATATTTTAGTTAACATTATGAAGATCATATGAAAATTTCACATACATTCACATCTCCTAGCTCCTAAAAATGATATGAACGCACACTTACATAATTTTGAATATATGTGAACGCACCTTATGTGGTACTCTCTGGAACCATATTCATATATATATATATATATATATATATATATATATATATATAATCAGGTTCATCAACGTACCTATGAGATTCCAGCGTACCCAGCGTACCTTAATGTGAATGATCATTCACATATATTTTTTTGAATAAACATGTATAAGACAACATTATAAGACTTTTTTTTCAAAACGAGCAACATCATAAATCTTGTGAATGATAAATAAATCATGTGAATGGTGTGAATGATCATTCACTTGGATGAGCATTCACATAAATATGCATTGAGCATTCACATAGTTTTTAAGGACACAGAAAATATGAATGTATCTGAAATTCATATATCTTGCGTATAACATTAATTTAAACATGGTTATGAGAAAAAATTTTAAAAAAAAAACTTTTTTAAGGTTGGTACCTTCGAGTGCACTTGATTTCGAGAGTTACTTTTTTGAACCTAACTCTCTCTCTCTCTATATATATATATATAATATATAATATATATATATATATATTATATATATATATGTATGTGTATATATAGATATATATGGAATCATTATATAGTTTAATATATAGTATATATAATGTATGTATACATACTAATATATATTATAGATACATACTAATAAAATAAATATATATGATACATATTATATGTACATATATATATCTAATATTATATATATATATATATATATCTATATATATATATATATTATATATCAATCATGGAGTACCATGTATTCATATATATATATATATATATATAAAGCCATAATCTATATACTCGTAGATATATATATATATATATATATAAAAGATCAATGGCGTCCCATGTTAAGCCTGGGGGACCGGGGATTTAAAATCATTACTACAAATTCCCATTCTTTCCCACATTAAGTTGGTGGTAAAATTGGTATTGAAAATTTTAAATTAGAATCAAAGATTCTGTATATCTTATGAAAATTTTCATTTCAGTTAGTATTATTCCTTACACCCATACTAAACATGTGCAGTGATGACACTACATAAATCCTGGTTTATCACCAAAATGTAAACCCATCGACTACACACACCATAAATCACGATTGAACATTTTTAATACCGTCAATATTGGTTTATCACCAAAAGGGTTAACAACGATTAAAAACACAATAATTCTGATTGCACATGTTCAGTAACGTGTATATGAAATTGAACATTCACATACGGTTTGATGAAAATAATAAATTTCTTTATTTGACACATCTGATTGAACATGTTCCCTAAAACTCATTGTCAAATCTGATTGAACATGTTCACTAAAACCCATTTTGAAATTTATTATAGATATTGTTGTAACACCCACAATTTCCACACAAATGCCACGTCAATACAATACACAGGTGGCATAACGCAAGTATCTCAAAGTACTCATGTCATAGGATTAGCGGAAAACACTGTCAATTAAAACTTTAATACAAAGTCACATACATCATGTCACAAGCTGAAGCAGCATACACAGAACTGAACTAGCTGACATACACGGACTACTGATTATCATACATCACAACTGATAGCTAACATACAGAAATCAGATACAGAATACAGATAATAGTTCTGAAGTTTAATCTCAAAAGACTACTAGCACATATAAACTCTGAACTGCCACGGCCCCTACTTTGGCGGTTGCTGCTGCTGTGATCCCACTACACGACTGCCTGAGACACGGAAGACTCGAAAACATAAGCTGGACAGCTCGTGAGTACGCGAGGGTTAGACACTGCAGGTAAGCACATATAACATACACAGCACATATATCTCATCACACATATGCAACTCGATGCATAACACGTATCTCTGCTCAAAAGGGGACGCCGTTCCCCAGCTAACAGGCTGCACACAGCAGCGGCTAGCTACTCGATAGGCACAGGAGCGACCTGGCAATATCACTACTGTATATATACAGTCTCATATCTCGTGACTGGTTAGGGACAGTCAGCCTGCGCGACCACATATCGCGGACACCTGCAATTCAAACACATATAGCATGTATAGGGTAGAATGGATCATACCTGCGCACTATGCTCGGTCTCATACACAATATATCACAACACATATACACGACTCATAAAAGACCACGCGCATTTTGTAAAGAACTCGAGTACTCACCGACTACCCGAAACTTGACTGAAATCCAAAACTCTAATGCGGCTCGGCACGTGATCGGCTAGAACCTGTAAACGCCACGGATCTCATGTATTAACACAAATCTCAATAACCGACTAACTCAAGTTCAAACATAATTATCGCAATCAAACTAAACTCGAAACACGCTCCCGAACGGATAACCGATCCCCGAAACTATTTTACGGGATTCCTATCGAGACCCAAAATTCCAAACAACTCAACCCGACACTGCCCCAAAGGAACCCGACCAATTAACGACCCAAGACTCTCTCATATTGACCCAATCGAATTTCTCCCGCAGACTGCAATCCGCGCCGTTCCCCCCCTGCAGTCGCGCCGCGCCCAATGCCTTCTGCGCGTCGCGCCGCGCCCCCCTGCGCGTCGCGCCGCGACCAGGTGCCTGCTCCTTGCTTTGCTCTTCGATGACCATGGCCGAACCAGGGAAAACTCTCCCCTTTACACACGATTACCAGCCCAAAAACACACAAAATTACTATACAAAAGCCTCATATCACAAGGAAATTACTTCACATAACTCTCACAACATACAACACAAGATTTAACCTTCAAAACTAATTTACCTTACCTCAAGATTCTCAAGAACTCCAACAAGATGATAAAGATGATCAAGGTACAGCACTTGATTCAATTCTTGGCTTCAATTCTCAGCTGGAGCTCCTCCCAAGTACACACACTCACTTCTTTCTCTGGGTTTTGGAAAAAGGAAAAGGATAAGGGATGGATAAGGAAGCTCACATATATACGTCTTTATCTTTATTCCGGTTCCGAACCCATTAACCCGGACCCGATATCACTTTTTCACAATTAATATCATTAGAACCCAATTAAATCCACGATCTCAATGATTATAATAACCCACTAATTATTAGCTCGGAGACACGTATCACTCAATCTTGACACGTTAAATCCACGAAACGGAATTTAATTGGAACAACGCAATAATAATAAATAAATGAGCCAATAAATTAAATCCACGTACCAGGCTCAAATCCGGGATGTTACAAATCCTCTCCTCTTAAAAAGATTCCGTCCCGGAATCTAGCTCGGACTCGGGAACAGCTGTGGATATCGACTCCTCATCTCGGCCTCGGGCTCCCAGGTGGCACTAGTACCCTTATGATGTCTCCACTGAACGAGTACTAGCGCGATCTCTTTATTTCGCAATCTCTTCACCTTTCGTTCGGTAATCGCCTCAAGCTGCTCGACATATCTCAGATGATTATCCACAGTGATCTCAGATAACGGCACAAACTGATCATCCTTGGCCAGACATTTCCTCAGGTGGCTCACATGAAACGTATCGTGAACTCCGGCCAACTCAGGAGGCAATCTCAGTCTATACGCCTGATCTCGGACTCTGGCAATAATCTCAAACGGACCGATGTACCGCGGACTCAGCTTACCTCGATGTCTGAATCTAATAACTCCTTTCCACGGCGATACCCTCAGCATAACACGGTCTCCGACACTGAACTCGAGCTCAGTCAGACGACGATCGGCATAACTCTTTTGCCGGCTCTGTGCTACTCTCATATGCTCGCAGATAACCGCCACCTTGTCGCTCGTTTCCTGCAACAACTCAGGTCCACTGATAGGTCGCTCGCCGACCTCGCCCCAACGCACCGGGGTTAGGCACTTACGCCCATACAGTGCCTCGAACGGAGCCATCTTGATAGAGGAATGGTAGCTGTTTGTTGTACGCAAACTCGACTAACGGCAAATGAACGTCCCAACTACCACTGAAATCGATCGCATAAGCTCGGAGCATATCCTCGAGAGTCTGATTCGTCCGCTCTGTCTGCCCGTCTGTCTGAGGTCTGTACGCTGTACTCAACTGAACTCTCGTCCCCAACTCGCGCTGAAAGCTCTGCCAGAACCTCGAAGTAAACCGCGTATCTCTATCGGACGTAATCGACATCGAAACGCCATGCCTCGACACTATCTCACTGATGTATAACCGAGCCAACTGATCCATAGTGATGGTGCCCCGAACCGCTAGAAAATGAGCACTCTTCGTCAACCGATCCACAATCACCCAGATCATATCATTGCCTCGAACGGTGTGCGGAAGTCTAATGATGAAGTCCATCGTGATATGATACCACTTCCACTCTGGGATCTCTAGAGGCTGCAAATGCCCGTGAGGCTTCTGATGCTCGGCCTTGACTCGCAGACAAGTCATACACTCCTCAACATATCGGCCCACATCTCTCTTCATCCCTGGCCACCAGTAGAACTCGCGTAGATCTCTATACATTTTGGTGCTCCCGGGGTGGATAGACAACCTCGATCGATGCGACTCGTCTAAAATCAGCTGCCGCAGATTACCGACTCTTGGAACCCAGACTCGGTCATGAAACACATATAAGCCTCTGCTATCTCTACTTAACACCTCTAGCTGCCCTGCAAGTCGCTCTCTTTTCACATTCTCCGCCCGCAAACCCTCAAACTGAGCATGGCTCAGACTCTCCACAAGAGTCGATGTGACCTCGAGCCTCGCCGCTCGGGAAACCACTGTCTGGCCGCACGCCTTACGGCTCAATGCATCGGCCACCACATTGGCCCTACCATGATGGTACTGAATCTCGCAGTCATAATCTTTCAACAACTCTAGGTTGCGCCGCTGTCTCATATTCAGCTCCTTATGACTGAACAGGTGTAACAACCCAACTATTAGCCCAACTAAATATCTGATCATCGAACCAATAATGTAATATTATTACAGTACTTTGAATTATAAATTAATTAAGTTTTAGAATATTTAATTGAATAATATAATATTATGAATTATGATTTAATAATTATTAAGATAATTAAATAAAGATATATAAGATACGAAAGTAATAGTGGGTTAAGTAGCAAACGTAACTAGTTAAGTATATAAACATAGTTGAAGGTTCATTAAGACATAATTCTCTCTCTCTAGACTCTCTCTCTAGATTTTCTCTCTCTACTCTCTCTCTACTCTCTCTCTAAGATTTCTTCTAAACCGACCGTCGGATCATCAAGATTTATACGCCATCGGGAAGATTACGAAGAGTACTACAAGATTATGCAATTGCATGTTTGATTAACACACGAAATTGAGGCAATTTTTATTATAAATTCGAAATTTGGTTCGGTTTTGAGAAAAACCGAAACCAAAGAATTATAACATAAAATCTATTGGATGCATGTTGGAAATTTCAATAATAGTTATGTATTTAAGTAATTTAGTGTTAAAGAAACAAGAATCAGAGGTTGAATCGGCATAAATCTGAATTTTTATAAAAAAATAAGTGTTCTTGACAAAATATGCTTATTTTGGGTGATTTTGATCAAAATATGGTGTTAATGATTGAGAAAATAGTATAAAATATAATATAACATTATACTAAGTTGCATGTTGATAAAATGAACTTTTGGGAATTTTTATGAAAAATCCGTAAGTATAAAAGATGAACACCAAGAGCAATTTCTGGAAAATTATGAAGACACGGGATCCGAATTCGGATGAGACCGAATTCGGATGTAGCCCCATTTCGGATCTGTACTTCGGACAAAATACTTAAATTCAGATATCTTGGCTATTTTGGATGAAGTACCATTTCGGACGAAAGGTGGTCCGAACTCGGATGATCCGAGTTCGGATGGTGCTTAATTCGGATCAAATACACCATTTCGGATATGCCATTTCGGATGATCTAGAATCGAATCCGGATGATCCGAATTCGGTTGGTCCGAATTCGGATGGTCCTAATCCGGATGTGGTTTTTATAATTTAAAATATATACAACAGAATTCCTTATATAAATATGAATGATCAAATATAGAAAGATTCTGATAAGATTTATGAGATTGATGATAATATGATCAAAATATAAGATTGTGAGATCAAAGACCAACGAATGAATCTTGAGCATAAATGATGAACACAAATTATATATATTATTCAGATGATATAAGAGCTAATAAATATCAGAAATGATATTAATAACAGATTGAGCAACGAGCAAAATGGCGAGCATCTGAAAGTCTGATATAAGTCAGATAGTGGTTCTATCCACTACAGATTTTGAGCAACAGAGCCAGATCCAGAAAGTAAAAGAGCACAAATAACCAGTAACTGTGAGTTGTAGATTTCACTTTAACTGCATATTATGTGAATTGAGACTTTTGTTGCATGATTCTGATTTATTGACATTCTGATCTTGAGCTTATTGACATACGTTATCATAGTATATTTACTATGATTTGTTGAGCTGAGCATTTATTCTTCTGGTATCTATTTCATTGACGAGTCATTTGATTGTTAAGCTTAACTCCATCACTATTGCTCAGTGATTGGGTTAATGTTAAGCTTATGATGTGCTGATTTACGTGATGAAAGCACAGAGGGTAGCTAGAGCTGAGCATTCCGATGATATCCATATAGAGCTTTTACTGGTAGCTAGCCCAGTACGTGGCTGATCCCCACTAATGATGTGTGTGTATGGATTTATCATCATCCGAGCATTCCGTATGAATTTGTCTAAAAGTCTCAAGAGCAACAACAGTTTTATAACTGGGAGCTGAGCAAAGTCGCGCATCAAAAGAGCATTAATTGGCCAATGACCCTTCGAGATTGAGCTGTGCATGAGCCTAGTGCAGTGCATATAGAGCTGAGCCGTGCATGAGCCGAGTGCAGTGCATGTGCTTCCGCGTTCATAAATTGCATGTTAAATGTGAAATTCTACATTCTCACTAAGCAAATAAGCTTACCCGTTGTTGCATTATTTTTCAGGTAAAGGCAAAGGATTGGCTGGACCTAGTTGTTAGGTCGGGACTAGAAAGAGCTTGAAGTACATTAGAACCTGTTCCAACACCTTGGTACTTAGCTGATGATAGAGCTTTGGGATTCGGGTCTAGTTTATAATATGTGATTTGATGTAATAGTCTAGATGTTTGTACCTTGCTACTTAAAATTCTGTCTCTGTTTGTAATTAACTTTTATTCCGCAACTGTTAATTTTATCTTAGTTTCCTGATTGATATTGCATTGCTACTGGGCCTAGACTTGAGACCTTTGAGAAATCAGAGGGTCTCACAGGATGGTATCAGAGCAATAGTTTGAGTGAATCATTGTATTACGTGTAATACATGATCTCAAACTTGTGCAATGCTATAGTATCAATCATGACAGGATGGCTTGAACTAAGATAGGTATTCAGAGACTAGTAGGACGGGGCATGAAAGGGTACGATGTGCTAGACTAACGATCTAAATATTTAGTGATTTGAATTTCAGAACTATGTCAGGAGAAGGTGGACCATCAGGTGGCATGACCCCAGAGCAAGTCCTGGAAATGATGCAACAACTAATAACCCAGAATAATGAGCAACAAAACAAGTTTATGCTAGAGCAAATTGAATCAATAAAGAAAACTGAAAAGAGAAATAAACATAAAAAGAAGCAAACTGAACAGTCAAGTGAATCAGATTCTGATGATGTGCATGTCAATCAACGAGTTGTGCAGCCAAAAGGCTGTAGATTTAAAGACTTCAAAGCGAGTGGTGCCATGACGTTTGAAGGCACAGTAAATCCAATACAAGCGTTAGATTGGGTAAGTCATACTGAAGAGATCTTCAGTATCTCAGAATGTCTGGACAGCAATAGAGTTAAGTTCGCTACAGCACTGTTCGTTGGAGCTGCTAGAGCCTGGTGGAAAACACAAAGGAGCATCTATGGTGAAGAAGCGATTATGACATTGGACTGGGAGCAGTTCTTGGAGATGTTCAACGCCAAATACTGTCCAACAGACAAACAAGACGAACTCGAGATGCAGTTGATGCAATTGAAACAAGGAACCAAGACCGTTGATGAATACGAGCATGAGTTCTCGAGACTTTGCGGCTACTCGTCATATCAAGTAGCAACAGAAGAGCGTAAGATAAACCGATTCAGACTGGGTCTGAATCCAATATATAGAAGACAAATGAGCAGCATAAAGTTCACGACGTATCTCAGTATAGTGGAAGCAGCAAGAATGGTGGAGCGGTAATTCACAGATTCGAGTTGTGAACCGGTTATGATGGCTATAAATCCTACTTGTCCATCTCCACCTAAGAAACAGAAATCCAGTAGATTCTTTGGTTCATCAAAATCCAGTCAGCAGCAGTCACGAGCATCCTCTACACCTCAGAAGACTAGAGTTTATTCCATACAGTCAGGAGCACGACTGTGTAAACGTTGTAACAAATTTCATAGCGGACGCTGCAACCCTAGAGATGTGACCTGTTACACTTGTAACCGGATTGGACATGGAAGCGATGAGTGCCCAGAAAGAAACGACGTATGCTACAACTGTGGTGAGCGTGGACATTATGCCAAACATTGCCCAAATACACGCATGCTTACTAATCAGGAACAACCAGTTGACAGAGCAATCCAACAGGGTACTACAATGATGCCAACAGCTAAGGCGCGAGCTTTCCACATAACTGCTGAAGATGCTGAGGAGACACCAGAGACGCCAAAAGACCTCAATGGTAACTAATAATAAATTTCTTATATGCTAAAATGATTTAATTCTGTTAACATCAGAATTCTAATTCCAAAGTAAATATTGAGTAAACTGTATAACCCTGTCATCGATAATGAATAATGCGGATGACATATGGGTTGTATCAGTTGAAGTTATGATTCAAATACCTTCCAATCAGAAATTATACCTATAAACCAAGATAGGTATGGTAATCTGAATCATGTATGATTCAAAAGCTCTAAGAAATCAAAATATAATCCTAAACATAAGCTACTTCATAAATCCTAGTAATCAGAAAGATTACAGCGTGTCTTATAATGAGACAGAGGTAGAAGTAGTTGATCCAATAAATATTAATGAGAAAAGTATTTGAACCAAATTGTCAAGCACCGAATGACAACTTGAATTGAAATCAAAGAAGTCAGAGACACAAAGCGAGAGTGATAAAGAAATAGATTGAGAACTTTGTTAAGCCAAGCGACTAGCCATGAATGGCTAATGAAAAGCCGTCAAAAGCCAAAATAAATGTAAGAATGGATTCTCATGATGTTGACGCGAGACTAGTGAGATATCTAAAATGGAATTCCTATTCCATCTAACTGCACATAAAATAAAAGCTTCCGCCAAAATAGTAAAGTAATTTAAATTCAGAAATTCGCCGATGAAAATTCAAACATAAGTCTTTACGTATAATTAATCTAATAGAGGAAGACGATGACGACAAAGTAGAAGAAGATGTGGTCGACTGTTACTCCAAATTACCGATCCTCTGTTCGAACTCTTGTTTTGTTCGGCAAGCTCTTAATTCAGCATTTCAACATCTTGCTTCAATTTCTCATTCTCGACTTATAAATACTCGATCATTTTGGAGGATTTTGCTTCTCGAGAGGTTGTTTATGTAAAAGATTTGGCGAATATAGCAGCGCAACTTGAAGACCAAGGCAGGTGAGGTGGAGTTGTTATTCGAAGAGCTGGCTTCAGACGTTACGCGAAGAGTTAACTCCAATTGTTGCGCCGGAGGATTGATTCCATTTGTTTGATAGAGCAAAGAAAGTTATAAGTATTCATAACAAGTTAGCATTAATCAGAAATCGATTAAGTGATTGATGATTGAAACATCATCAATAAAAGAA
>JAANYP010008693.1:0-49168 GCA_020465985.1 Centrapalus pauciflorus
TGCTCACAGGTTCTGTGGATACAACAACATTGCAGGCATTACCGTGTTGCTTACACTCAAACTTCCTATTAAGGATAAACAATCAATCATACAATTCTATAAAACTAATTAATCCAGTAAAACATGTAAAACAAAGCACGATAGACATAAGCATCATTTTATTCGTTGGATTGTGCTGAAAAGAAACTTAATCAAACTGGTAAACGGTGGCCAACAGAAGAAATAATGCAGATTTATTACCAAAGCGTTTGATAAGTCACGGTTTGAGTATTTAATTCAACTGAATGGAATGCGCAACCCAGAGTAATTTGACCTTAGTAGTAGTAAGTTTATTTTATTTTATTGTAGAGTAGTAGTTTTTCTTTCTTTTCAGTAATCTGCTAATTTAGGAAAGTTTCTATTTTTAGTAAGTTTCTATTTTTAGTAAGTTAGTAGGTTAGCTTATTTTACTGCTTTTCTTATGAAAAAAAAAAGAGAGAAAATTACAAAAATACAAAAAAAAAAAAGAAAAAGAGAATATCAGAAAAGGAGTTAAGTCTTAGATTCATAGGTTCAAAGTGACGAAAATTAGCACCGTCGTTACAGACTCTAAGTGTTTAGGCTTTCACACATAACGCAACTAAATCCTAAGTGTTATACTTTATTTAGTTGATGTGTTGGTAGGCATAATACATATAGGGAATCTCAAGGCTAATAAAATATTCTAGAAAAAGTCAAGCGTGTCACTAACTTAGATGTACGACCAATCGGTCTTAATTTTTATGTACAAGACATACAAACATTGAGTCTAAATGAGGTATGCAAACTTTCTGGGGATGTATGGCAACATCAAATACATCTGAAAATGGAAAGAATAGAAATATCATGTAAAACTGAGAGTCGAAAACATGCAACTCTGTTGTACGTAAGTACATACCTGTTGACTCTGTTTAGATTCGGGTTAGCAGACATGTCGCTTTGTTGTACGTCAGTACAGACCTGTCACCGCTATCTACTAACTTTAAAAGAAAACCTTAAGGCGAACTAAGACACTTTGTTGTATGAAAATACAGACCTGTGTCCGATGTTTGTCTTTTAAAGAAAGTTTGCAAATACCAACAAGTTAGAATCTTTATCTGTGTGCCTTGATCATAAAAGTATGTCTATGTCTGAGTCACGTAAGATAATTTCCTTATAAATAAAAAGGCCAAGGGATATTCCGAAATGTAGAATGTTTAACGGGGTAAAATACCAACAATCGGCTAAATAGGTATGTCACAACAAACAATCAAAGGAATCAAAAATTCCTAAGTGTGAAAGTTTAAGTACTGAAAGTTAGTATCAGACATCGCTATCTGATTGAACCTTTCTTAGACTATACTCATCAAAAATATGTTGTTAAGCATTTAGCTTAGATTGTAAATTTTCTTAAGTCTAGATTAAATTTTTGGTCAAAATTTTATTTTACTTTATTTTATTCTATTTTTTCCTTAGTTTATTTTATTTCATTTTAGTTTAGTTTAATTTTTTACTTAGGGAAAAGGTCAAAAGTTACTGAGGGTGCATTCAAAGTTGGATAAAATAAACAATGCCTGAACTATCTTGAGCTTAGGGTAAAAGAATTGGCATAATTTATCTGGTTACACAATACCGTAGAAAAAAGTTGGAAAAGTTGTTTGCTGAATTCTTCTTCCTGTGAGAATCAAAAGATTTAGAAAATCTTTTGGAGTGTGACTTCCTCTTTGTATGAGAACAATCACACGATGACTTGTCTTTGCACTTGATCTGCAGATGTTTGTCATCACATGCTTTGCCTAGTCGTTTTCCAGTTTTCTCAAACTCTACCAGGAATTTTTTCTGGTTGCAGAGCTTGGCTAGAGCATTGAGAATGAGTTGATACAACTCACCAAGAGAGGTTTGTGCAACTGTTGCGTTCCTAGATTCAAGAAATCTGTATGCCTCATTTCCAAGTGATTCAGGGAATGAATTCAAGAATACCTGTTTGAGGTTAACATCATCTATTCCTTGAAGACAATAGAATCTTTCAGACATTCTATTGTAGTGCTTTTCAAGATCTTTTTTGAGGAAGGAACAGCATTTCATTTTGAGGAATTCTTCTCTTGCGTGTATCGTATGCTCAACTGGATTGCCAATGAATTCTGAGTAGATGACACTCATGAATTCTTCAGGAGATTGAGACTGATGCATCTGTAATTGGCGATACTCTCCAAGACTGAGATACCAGTCACGGAGTCTTCCCTGGAGTCTGGTTGCAAATCGTCTTAAGACCATGTCTATGGTGTAAAAATGAAGTTCTGCAGACATCCAAGTTAGCATTTCCACACTTCTTTCTCTCCATCTTGATGGAGGGATATCATCAAATGTGAACTGCTGTTTAGTATCTGATTTTGGTGGATTCTGTCTCCTGGGTGGCATTTCTTGCGTTTCTGATTCTCCTGAGTCGCTGTCACTAACCACATTCTGGACAGTCGATTCATCTTCGTCGTTTCCTGCCATGAACAAATGTTCAAATGCTTCAGAAGGATCGAAATCCTCGTCTGGTTGGGGAGATACTGGCATGACAAAGGATGGTGTTGGTGGAGAATCTTCACAGAGGTTCTTGAGGAATGTCGTAACTGGGTTACCAATTACAAGAACTTGTGGGTCTTTTGAAGAGGGTGTAGCCTTGTCTTCAGATGACTTCCCGTAAGAAGTACTTGGCTTGTCTGGCAATGCTACAGCTTTTGCTTTTCCTTTTGCCTTGTTTTTAATCTGGGTTTGTTCTTTTTCCCATAATGCCAACGATGGTGATCTTTGAGATGAAAGTTGTGGGATTGGCTGTGGGTCAAACGATGTACTAACAAAAGGTGTAGATGGTAGTCTCCAAGGGTCATCAGCAAGAGTTACTAATCTCTTTTGTTTATGTTGTTTCTCAAGGTCAAGTAACTGAATCTTGAGAGACTTCATTTCTGCTTCTTTCTTTAAGAGAGAGGTTGCTGGTGACGAACTTCGTACTATCTGGAGAAGTTCATTATGAAGGTTTTGGATCTTGATTCTTACTTCACTTATCAAGGCATCCAATGTTTTCATCTTGGAGGACAATACTTCCTGGTTTTTTGCCATCTTGGTTTGTTGAGACAGGATCTGGGTAAGAACCTTGTTTTGTGCAACAGCATTTTCACTTTGCCAATTCAAGGTCTTTTCTGCAGCACTGACTGTATTCGTGACACCAGCTGAATTTATGGTTGTTGGGTTTTTCACCTTCCAATCATGTTTCGTTCTTTGTTCTGGATGATCAAAAGAACTTAACGGAGGAAATTCAGCGTTGTACTGTTCTGCCTGTCTGGAAGATGAAGGATCTGGCAAAACCATGTTGCATCCATCTATTGGTGGAGGTGGATGAACCTTCTTTTCTTTATGGATGATGGATAAAGCCTTCTGGTAATATGGGGGGAGATTTGGTGGCGGAGGTTTGTTACATGGGTTGGTGGTGGATGGAGGTTTGGCTGGCGAGTCTCCGTAAATGACGTAATAGTCATATTTACCTGATGGTTCACCAAGTAATCCAACAGAAGGGTCTCCTTCTTCGTATCTTTTCCTTAGTTTCCGTTGAGAGGGTTTCTCTTTCTTAGGCATATCTTCATCCATGGAAACTCTGTAATGTTCTTCCAGGCAATCTTTACAGTTGCATACATCATACCATATGTGATCTGATGTAGGTAAGACTGGAGAGACCATATTGACAGTAGGAAAGACCGATGGTGGCTCTGCTGCTTGTGCAGGTGAAAACTTGACTTCTACTTGTCCGTTTTCATGTCTGATAAAATCAGGAGCCATGGTGGTTTGTACCGGTGCTTGATGGATCTGTTCGTAATTTGTTATCCATTTCTCTGGCAAAAGTTTTACCAGTTCTTCTCTGGACAACTGCCTCGGGACATAGGTACATGTTGGCGTCGCCTTTGAATCTATCTCAAGGAGTAAAGCATCTCCTGGGTTGTCTCTTCCTGGAACCATAATGTCTAGTGAGTGGTTCTGTACCCTGTATGCCATCTGGTAGTGAAACGTTGCCTGAAACGTATTCACCTGTTGGGTGCCTCCGATCTGGATCTGAGCTTTTAAGGCTGTGAGCAGTGAGGGGTCATTCAACGGCATATTGAAATTTGGGTAGAAAGTGACAAAGATTGTGCCAGCGTTCAAGGTAGTTTGAATTGTACCAATACAAGCATGTTGGTACTCTACAAATCTTGTATCCACTAAAGCTATTCTTGAAAAAGCTGGAAGGCCTTTTCTTCCCTGAAAGGTTAGGGCAAGACGGATTGCTCCGAAGTGGATATGGGTGTAACCTTGAGCTATACAGTGACGTGGGAGATCTGATGGGAGAGATAGTGTAACTAAGTGTTCTGCTGAAGAGGCTGGGAGTTGGTAAGAATCAAACTTTGAAGTTTGAACATATTCTGTAACGACTTGATTGGTGGAAGATCCAACCAATTTTTTGACTCGTCTACTGAAAGAATTTGTTCGTCTGGAAAATACACGGTAAGGGTCTACGTCGGGCATCTGGGTTAGGGGTATTTTTGATTCGTCTGAAACATAAGATATTTCATATAACTGATCTATCTTAGATGCAGATGAGGAGCGGAAACTGGATGATGACGGGGAGGAGGAAAACAGTTCTGAACTCATAGCTTTGGCTTAATAGAAAAATCTGGCTAAGAAAATAGCAGATCTGAATTTCTTATATAGAAATCTGAATTTCTTTTAGAATCTACCTCAGTTCGAAAGGACTCTACTGCGGTCACCTTGCCGACTTACAATGTCCACACAGAACTCTTTTGGTACGAACTAACAAGAAATTCAGAAACTCATAAGCAATACAAGATCTAAACTATGATCTATACTGGATAGTTCTATAATTCAAGACTAAAAGTTCAACAGTTCTCTGATGTGAAGGATCCGTTAAAACGGCAGTCACAGAGCATAACAACGTGAACAATAGTAAGAATAAGAACACGGGTATAGGTTAGGAGCAAGGGGATAGGCTCTGATACCAAGGGAGGGGAGGGGGTTTATGGCTGATCTATACAAGACCAGTAAGACGTTACGGTTACACAAGAAGGTGCAGGGTGGTCGGTGATACCTGGTTGGTCGAGTGTTGGGAGGGGGTTTATGGCTAATCTATACAAGACCAGTAAGACGTTACGGTTACACAAGAAGGTGCAGGGTGGTCGGTGATACCTGGTTGGTCGGTAACACTCATGGAAAGAGATGGAATATAGAAGAAGAATTCAGCAAACAACACTTAATTTTATTTCTCAAAAGAGTGGTGATCAGAGAGATCTCCTTACAATAGCTTAGTTCACTCAACAAGGTACGAATACAAATGAAAGACTCAACTTCCTTTTATAGACCAAGGAAGCTTATCTAGGAAGATTACATAAGATAAAGGAAATCTAAAACAACCAATCACAACCACACATTACAAACGGATAAGATAAGATGGAATCTTATCTTTTACACATAATAAAGACAAATCTGCCACGTAGGCAGAGCAATAATTCAACCATTATGACATAAGCGCTTACGTCATTTCCACCGAGAATCTGGATGTGATGGATCGTCTTCATATGGATCATAGTGGGGACTATCTGGATTTTCTTCGTCTTGAAGATTCCATGGAGCGTAATGCACAGTGAAATTTAAATCTCCATAGTCCGAATCTGAATCTGACCTTTGCTCATCATTTTTATTTATCCAGTGCTCAAATGCCTCGATCCATTTTGATGATACAGGATGGTCTAAAGACCAACAGTTTCCTGCAACCATTATGTCTAGTGGTATAGATCCTGGGCATACTCCATTTATCTGCGCCATATACTCTCTCATGAACATGTAAAGTTGACTATCAGCATAGACAGGATTTATATCATGACCGTCATGGATGACAACTTTCGGAGAATGGGATACTAGCGCTTGACCTTGCTGTGCTGTAGTTGGTGACATAAATTTAGCCGGTCTTTTGAAGACAATGGTAGCATATGTTTTTGAGCATTCAGACAATAACTCTACCCACTCTTCCGGTGTTTGGAACCATAGCAACATAGAGAATAAATTCTTTGCACTCTCGGGAGCCTGTCCTTTCTGGCAATGAAAGATGTAGGCCATCAGCTTGAGCATGTGAAAAGATAATCCTATGGCATATGTTTCGAATAGGTACCAAAAGAAACAGAGGGCTTCTTTGGGTAGGCTGTATAGGTCATGAATGTAGAAAATGCTAAGGAATGGGTAGTCTGGGTGAAACATTAATCCTTTGATAACCGCTCCATGATTTCTCAGTAAAACAGTTAAAAAGGTTTCGTAATTTAGGGTAGCCCTTTCCTTGAATGTGAGCTCAGCAATGATTTCAGTAATTTGCTCTGGGAGATCAGATATTTGGAGTTGATCTAGTTGTGCGGTGATGGACGATGATCCTTCTTCTTGTGGCATGTCATGTTGTTGCTCTTTCTGTTCCGCCATTGGATGGATACTGAAAACTGGTATGATACTTTGGGATATCTTGCCAATTTCGTTCAGTCCTTTGCTGTATTTATACTCCTTCGGGGGTCTGGATAGGAAGTCTGCGAGGACGTTGTCTTTTCCTTTGATGTGCTTAGCAGTAAACTTCCACTGTGAGAACCAATTAGACCACCTCAAAAGCTGTGCCTGTGGAAGCATCTTTCTTTTGAACTGGAGCATCCGCGGAAATGATGACATATCCATCTCTACTTGGAACTCGTGCCCTATCAAGTGGAACTGGAACTTTTCTATTCCTCTTTTGACAGCGAGAATCTCTTTGAACGTAGAGTGGTAATGCTTCTCAGAATCTTTGAACGTGCCACTTTTATAACCACATACTTCTCTGGCATTATTCTCGTTGAGGACGATTAAGACAGCTGCCCAATGTTCGTCGCTTGCGTCTGTCTGAAGGATTCTTTTTTCTGACGAAGTGGGAATCTTCAGAGGGGGCATCTTGTCAGCTAGCTGCTTTATAGCCTTGACAGCTAGGGTCTGTTCCGAAGACCACTGTGAGGGATTCCTTTTCAACATGGGGAATAGGTGTTTTGTATGATCAGATAATTTTGGTAAAAAATCTGCCATATAATTCACTAATCCAAGAAACTGTTGAATCTGCTTTTGGCTCGTTAGTGTGTCTGGGAACTTATGAAGTTCTTGCGAAACATGTGGCTGGGGTAGATACTTGCCATCTGATATTTTCATTCCAAGGAAATCAATTGTAGTAACACCAATTTCCATTTTCTTTTCTGATAGCATAATACCATACTTGGTTATCAAAGCATGAAACTTTGATAGCAGCTCCACATGTGAGTCGTTGTCTTTTGAAAACAACAGAATATCATCAATGTAAACCAGAACGTTAGATAAAATTGGTTCAAAAATCTTTACCATAGCTTTCTGAAAAGCAGACGGTGCGTTTTTTAAACCAAACGGCATAACTTTCCACTGGTAATGATGATCAGGGATGCAGAAGGCTGTCTTTGGCCTATCTTCAGGACGAATACCTAATTGCCAAAATCCGGACTTTAGATCAAACTTGGACAGGACTTTAGCGTTTGCCAATGACTGAAACAATGCCTTCTTTTGTGGGAGAGGAAACTTGTCATCTGCCAAAAAATGGTTTAGCGGTTGATAGTTGATGACTAGTCTTAGCTTTCCTCTGACTTGTTCACTACGTTTGTTTACGTAGAATGCTTCACACGCCCATGGGGAATTCGTAGGCTCAATAATTCCTTGGTCAACGAGTTGACCGCATTCTTCAATTGCAAGCTGGTAATGATCTGGATTCATTCCTGGGTGGCTTGCTTTTGTGGGGTTAACATCCTCATTCTGTTTGAACGGTAGCGTAACAAAGAATGACTCGTTAAGCCATAGGGGTGATGAATGCTTTTTCAGGAACTCTGTGTGTGTAGAAGCGCATGAGGTTTGGACAATCTGCTGCTTCAAGGATTCGAGAGTAGGAGTAACCATCATATGAAGTTTAGGGATTGTACTCCATGGATTCATGAAACTTTTGTAGCTTAATCCTTGAGGTGTCCACTTCAGATTTGGTAGCTTTGAAAGCAAATCAAATCCGATGAGCATATCTTTGCCATGAGAGCTTGATCCTAGCAGCTTGTGTTTGATTACGCATTTGGGGAAAAGACGTATGTATATAGGGATACTGATCTTGTCAATCACAAACTTTTCTCCATTAGCAGCTAAGAAGGTTTGCTCGTGTGGTCTCCAATAACTCGTTGGTAAGATCTTTGGATCTAGAATGGAGACTGCTGAACCAGTGTCGAACAGTGCTACGACTGGTATTGGCTTTGCGTATGCTGACGTCAGAAGATGAACTTTGGCAATGGGGACTGGTTGACTTTGTTGTAATGGCAAGACATGAGGTGCATGACTAACCATAAACAAACCTGTATCAGAGTAATCTGATGACTCTGAATCTGTTGAGTCTTCATCTGATGAACTATAAGAATAACGTAATGTGCATAACGTTCTGTCATTTGGTTCATCATCAAGAGAGTAGACTGACTCAATATCAGAGATGTCAACTGGCTCTATCTTGTTGAGAGTCTGCAACAGTGCCATTGATCTTCTTTTATCTGGACAGTTTTTAGCGAAATGTCCTCTCTTGTTACATACGTAACACTTATCTGAATTTCTGCCTCGTTTGAATTTCCTTCTCAGGAACTTCCATTTCTTCTTTGGCTTGAAATTCTTCTTCCTGTGAGAATCAAAAGATTTAGAAAATCTTTTGGAGTGTGACTTCCTCTTTGTATGAGAACAATCACACGATGACTTGTCTTTGCACTTGATCTGCAGATGTTTGTCATCACATGCTTTGCCTAGTCGTTTTCCAGTTTTCTCAAACTCTACCAGGAATTTTTTCTGGTTGCAAAGCTTGGCTAGAGCATTGAGAATGAGTTGATACAACTCACCAAGAGAGGTTTGTGCAACTGTTGCGTTCCTTGATTCAAGAAATCTGTATGCCTCATTTCCAAGTGATTCAGGGAATGAATTCAAGAATACCTGTTTGAGGTTAACATCATCTATTCCTTGAAGACAATAGAATCTTTCAGACATTCTATTGTAGTGCTTTTCAAGATCTTTTTTGAGGAAGGAACAGCATTTCATTTTGAGGAATTCTTCTCTTGCGTGTATCGTATGCTCAACTGGATTGCCAATGAATTCTGAGTAGATGACACTCATGAATTCTTCAGGAGATTGAGACTGATGCATCTGTAATTGGCGATACTCTCCAAGACTGAGATACCAGTCACGGAGTCTTCCCTGGAGTCTGGTTGCAAATCGTCTTAAGACCATGTCTATGGTGTAAAACTGAAGTTCTGCAGACATCCAAGTTAGCATTTCCACACTTCTTTCTCTCCATCTTGATGGAGGGATATCATCAAATGTGAACTGCTGTTTAGTATCTGATTTTGGTGGATTCTGTCTCCTGGGTGGCATTTCTTGCGTTTCTGATTCTCCTGAGTCGCTGTCACTAACCACATTCTGGACAGTCGATTCATCTTCGTCGTTTCCTGCCATGAACAAATGTTCAAATGCTTCAGAAGGATCGAAATCCTCGTCTGGTTGGGGAGATACTGGCATGACAAAGGATGGTGTTGGTGGAGAATCTTCACAGAGGTTCTTGAGGAATGTCGTAACTGGGTTACCAATTACAAGAACTTGTGGGTCTTTTGAAGAGGGTGTAGCCTTGTCTTCAGATGACTTCCCGTAAGAAGTACTTGGCTTGTCTGGCAATGCTACAGCTTTTGCTTTTCCTTTTGCCTTGTTTTTAATCTGGGTTTGTTCTTTTTCCCATAATGCCAACGATGGTGATCTTTGAGATGAAAGTTGTGGGATTGGCTGTGGGTCAAACGATGTACTGACAAAAGGTGTAGATGGTAGTCTCCAAGGGTCATCAGCAAGAGTTACTAATCTCTTTTGTTTATGTTGTTTCTCAAGGTCAAGTAACTGAATCTTGAGAGACTTCATTTCTGCTTCTTTCTTTAAGAGAGAGGTTGCTGGTGACGAACTTCGTACTATCTGGAGAAGTTCATTATGAAGGTTTTGGATCTTGATTCTTACTTCACTTATCAAGGCATCCAATGTTTTCATCTTGGAGGACAATACTTCCTGGTTTTTTGCCATCTTGGTTTGTTGAGACAGGATCTGGGTAAGAACCTTGTTTTGTGCAACAGCATTTTCACTTTGCCAATTCAAGGTCTTTTCTGCAGCACTGACTGTATTCGTGACACCAGCTGAATTTATGGTTGTTGGGTTTTTAACCTTCCAATCATGTTTCGTTCTTTGTTCTGGATGATCAAAAGAACTTAACGGAGGAAATTCAGCGTTGTACTGTTCTGCCTGTCTGGAAGATGAAGGATCTGGCAAAACCATGTTGCATCCATCTATTGGTGGAGGTGGATGAACCTTCTTTTCTTTATGGATGATGGATAAAGCCTTCTGGTAATATGGGGGGAGATTTGGTGGCGGAGGTTTGTTACATGGGTTGGTGGTGGATGGAGGTTTGGCTGGCGAGTCTCCGTAAATGACGTAATAGTCATATTTACCTGATGGTTCACCAAGTAATCCAACAGAAGGGTCTCCTTCTTCGTATCTTTTCCTTAGTTTCCGTTGAGAGGGTTTCTCTTTCTTAGGCGTATCTTCATCCATGGAAACTCTGTAATGTTCCTCCAGGCAATCTTTACAGTTGCATACATCATACCATATGTGATCTGATGTAGGTAAGACTGGAGAGACCATATTGACAGTAGGAAAGACCGATGGTGGCTCTGCTGCTTGTGCAGGTGAAAACTTGACTTCTACTTGTCCGTTTTCATGTCTGATAAAATCAGGAGCCATGGTGGTTTGTACCGGTGCTTGATGGATCTGTTCGTAATTTGTTATCCATTTTTCTGGCAAAAGTTTTACCAGTTCTTCTCTGGACAACTGCCTCGGGACATAGGTACATGTTGGCGTCGCCTTTGAATCTATCTCAAGGAGTAAAGCATCTCCTGAGTTGGCTCTGATACCAAGGGTATAGGTTATAAAAGTGGCACTTACAATCTACTGACAGATTCTATTTCAAAATTTTCGAAATTTTTCTAAGTGTTGGTGGTTTCGAATCTAAGACAGACTCGAATAAGGAGTAATTCGAATCTGTCAGTAGATTCGAATCTATGCTTAGACTCGAGGGTTGGTGGTATAAATAGGTTAACAGTAGGTCATTAATTCCATCTGTTTTCGAATCTATACTATCGAATCTATCAAGGCGATTTCGAATCTGTTCTTTCGAGTCTATCGTAATCCTTCTAAACGACATTTTGTCGAGTTTGAAGACTGTGTGTTCGATTCTACTCTTGCATCTAGGTATAATCAACTTGATTGTACAAGATTTATGTAGTTTTATACACAATTTTAGGCTAAAACATCGAATTTTGAAGTTTTGTGGGTCGAAATAGGGTTTTTGCTAAATTACCAAGATTGGACCTATAAAAGATCAAATTAAAAGCATAAATCAATGATTAGAACCTAGTTGAACTAATGTATGTGATTTACCAAGTTCAAAATGGTTAAAATCTTGGGTTTTTGTTGAAAACAAAACCGACGGGACTTCGAGTCTGTTCTAGGACCTTCGAATCTGTTCATGGGTTTCTCGAATCTATCATTAGATTCGAGATGACCATGATATTCGAATCTGTCCATTAGACTCGAATAGGGACTCTTCGAATCTGTCCATTACATTCAAATATGGACACTTCGAATCTGTTACTTTCGAATCTGTACTTTATTTATTTTGTTTAATTTAAATTTTATTAAACTTGTGGAAATTTAATTGTGTTAGATTTTGTACTTCAACAAGTACAAATTAAAACAAATTTGAATTTAAACAGGTTTATTGATTTTTAATGAGTCTAACAGTTTTGTTTATTCTGCAGAAATGGCTATTCGAGCGTTTGTTCCCAAGCATAATATGGTCCTTAATCCAGACAATAATATCCCTGAGGCGCAGGGTTTTCGCCAAGTTTTGGATTTCCTAGCTGAATCTAGGATTAGCTATGCTTTGTTTCATAACATTCCAATTGTAATCTCGTATGTACGCCAGTTCTATGATCATTTACAGGTTGACTGTACTGTCACCCCGACAGTTATAAGAACCAGAATCGCTGGCCAGCCTCTAGTCTTCTCAGCAGATATGTTGCGCCAAGTTCTACAGTTGGGTTCTCAGGAACAGGAGGACGGGCCTATTGACTTCCCGTTAAGTATTAGGCAGACCGTGTTTCTGAGAATGGGCTACAGTTTGGATGTTACGAAGTCATCGTATATGAAAAGTGGCCTGATTGGGCAGTGGAGATTCTTGGTGCACGTATTCATGGTCTGTTTTGCACCGAAGAAAGTTGGATTTGATTACATAGTGTCAAAGATCCAATCTGGAGTTATTGCATTGTTATATAATCGGAAGTTCAGTTTTTCGCAGATGTTCTTCTCGGAGTTCGTTCATCAGATTGCGGCTCCAGAAAGGGAAAGATTTTTGCTGTACCCAAGATTCATAATGATGCTGATAAGGCATTTCTTGCCAGACTTGCCGCCATCAAATGACTCTTTGAGTGTTAATGTTATGGACAAACGGATTTTCGCTGATTGTTCCTCACACCGAGGAAGATTGGCTGTTCCTGTTGCTCGTCCATTGTTCGGAGCTATTGTGGATAGAGATTTTCAAGCCCCGGAAGATGCGAACTGGGCAGGGGTCGTTGAGTTTCCACAACAACGACAACAGCAACAACGTCAACAACAACAACAGCCAAGAGTTCAAAGACGCCGTCAGAGACCAGCAGTGAGTCCAATCCAGGCATCAAGGCCTTCTACAAGCGAGCAGCCCCAAGCACAGGAAGCAGGGCCTTCAAGTGCAGTTCCTGATTCTGAACAAATTGCGCAAACACTAGAAGAGATATGGGCATCAGGACCCCATGCGAACGAGGACGTGGCCGCAGCATTAGTGGGGGAGCTGCTCAGTCCACCAGAAGGAGCATAAGATGTTCTTAGAGATGTGGATGAGTATGAGGCAGAAAGGGTTGATGAAGGCTTGACATCATCAGAATCAAAATCAGATGATATGGATGGGCAGGAGACAGAAGCTCCTGAATCAGTGGCTGCAGATCCCAATGTTCACATCGGAACCTATGGAGCTAGGTTAGTAGTGAATGAAGCAGCAGGATCGAGGAGGAGAGAAGAAAGGGAATCTGAAGATTCGGATTTTGAAGAAGAGGAGGTTGCTCAACTAGTGACGAGGCAACGAGCCAAACGTCATCGGTTCATGCAAGGGTCTTTTTCGGCATCCACTAGTCAGTCAGAAGTTCCCCAATCCCAACCTCAAGCCACCGCTCCACCATCACCGCCACCTCAGCAGCATGAACCATACATTCCACCACCTTTCATCCCATCTCCCATTCAGTCCATTCCTTTTACGTCAGCCGCATATACCGAAAATCAAAGATTCATGCAACTCAAGAGTCGTGTTGACTTTCAGCACGTTCAAATAATAACTCTTACAAAAGCTGTAGGTGAACTCCAGGAGCATAACTCAAATCTTGATAAGGAGAATGCAGAGTTGAGGAAGATTGTGGAAAGTGTCAGAGACGAAAACACGGAGCTAAAATCTTTCGTAGCTGATCAATCTTCAGAAATCCGAGCAATGAGGTCCCTCCTAGAGCAACTTATGAAAAATCTACAAACTCAGGGGGAGACGAGTTGTAAGGATCAGGAGGTACAGAGAAGAGATGATGATAATGAAGGCGATGATCCCGGTGCGAATAAAGAGATTGAGTCTGTAGATTTTCCTGCAGCTCAAGTTACACAAGTTCAGGGGGAGCCTAGTCAAGGCGAAGGAGAAAGGGGTGAGGCTAGTTCATCTAAACAGCCTACAGACTTTGAGATCAGTGAGATGATTGAAGCGCTCATGGATCTCGATGATGATCCACTGGAGGTAGGTTTTGATAATGAAGATGAAGAGCTGGAGGAAGGGGAGTTTGTGCCAGAAGAGATAGTGGACTGGCAGTCAGATGATGAGGTAGTCGCTGATGAGGATGATGAAGCTGATGAGATAGTTGTGCAGCAGAATCCTATTACCGATACCTACATGATTGATGGAAATAGAATTGTCAATGTAGATATAGTAAATGCTGCATTGAATCCTCAGCCATCGACAGAAGAACCTGCAAGAGAGCTGACTAATGAAGAAAAACGAAAGCTATGGTTCAGGGCTGAAGAGAAGGAAGTAGCAATTAAAAAGACAATGAGAGTGCCAGGTACTGGGAAGCTGTCTGAGCGAATTTTAAGCTGGTTCTTTGACAGAGATCTACAGCTATTTATAATAAAGAGAAAAGACGGGCTTCAGTACATGAGGCGAACTTTAAAAGCGTTCAACTCCCTGCCAAAGATCGAAATCACTGCGCTAGCTTGGAAAGATCTTATAAATATTGGCAATGATCCCTACACGAGCGTAATCGAAAGAATCATAAGAAAGGAAGGGAGATCAAGGAAGTTCGAGCGTTTGAATCCAAGGGTCGGGAGAAGAGTAGAGGATCCGTCACGCATTGATCCTCTAACTGGACGACCTTGGATGAGGATTCACTATAAGCCGGCTAGATGTCTTAGGAAGGTTCCTCTCAAGCCAAAATATTCTGAAGAATCTGAAGTGGTGGTATGCTGACACGAAAACTGGGGAAACGGTCATGGAAGACTTAGAAGAAAATGTTATTCTTAGAGTCTACGACCCTCTTCACCTGGTAAACCTCTCCAAAGATGATCTTCACATTTTGCATGCCTGTAAGATCTCAAGTGATACACATATGGACGGTGAAGCTAATAAGTATGAAAATGTAGTCAAGGTATGTGTCGAGAAAGGTTTGTATGCTGGTAGTATTTTGAATCAATAAATAAACAAAGTTTTTAAGTCAAATGTGTGAATTATTAGAAGCTATCGTCAAGGGGGAGTCTGTTGGTACATCCTGTGTGACGATAGCAGTCTAAGTGATTCTGCATAGTGATTTTAGCAAGTATGTGTTAGATATGTTTATATATGCTTGACTGTTATTGATTGTGTGTTTGAACTTGATGTAACATATTACAAGAAGTTCAAACATAAAGGTCAACGATTAACTCAAGCATAAGTAAAACATAAGTTTCATCACTTAAGTGTTTAAGTGTATAGGCTAGATTCGAATAGGTAAAGGAATGCATTCGAATCTGTGATAGATTCGAATGTATCCTTAGATTCGAATGGGCTAGATTCGAGAATGTCATTGTGGACAGACTCGAATGGGCCTTGGGCCAGATTCGAGTTTGGCCCACATCAGACTCGAATCAGGGTCTATAATTAGGGATAGACTCGAATCATTAAGAGACTTTTAGCAGAATTCGTGAGGAATTAAGCAAAAGGCGATCTCGAGTTTATCAGCTAGGTGTGTGCCGTTTCGAAGAGAATTAGTTCGTAGGATCGTTCGTGTGTCGTTCGTTCAGCGTCTAATAGTCTCCGTGTTCCGTTGGTTGAGAGTTGTCCGTCTAACCGTCAACGAGGATTCCGCACTCGTTCACGGATCCGCGTCAAGATAGATCTTGCAGTCGTAGACCTTACAAAAAATAAACCTTAAGTCAAACTAAGACACTTTGTTGTATGAAAATACAGACCTGTGTCCGATGTTTGTCTTTTAAAGAAAGTTTGCAAATACCAACAAGTTAGAATCTTTGTCTGTGTGCCTTGATCATAAAAGTATGTCTATGTCTGAGTCACGTAAGATAATTTCCTGATAAATAAAAATGCCAAGGGATATTCCGAAATGTAGAATGTTTAAAGGGGTAAAATACCAACAATCGGCTAAATAGGTATGTCATGACAAACAATCAATGGAATCAAAAATTCCTAAGTGTGAAAGTTTAAGTACTGAAAGTAAGTATCAGACATCGCTATCTGATTGAACCTTTCTTAGACTATACTCATCAAAAATATTTTGTTTAGAATTTATCTTAGGTTGTAAATTTTAAAAGTATAGCTTAAGTCTAGATTAAATTTTTGGTCAAAATTTTATTTTATTTTATTTTATTTTACCTTAGTTTATTTTATCTTATTTTATTTTAGTTTAATTTTTACTTAGGTAAAAGGTCAAAAATTACTGAGGGTGCATTCAAAGTTGGATAAAATAAACATTGCGTGAAATATCTTGTGCTTAGGGTAAAAGATTTGGCATAGTTTATCTTGTTACACAAAACCATAGAAAAAGGTTGAAAAAGTTGAAGTTATTTCAAAAATTTTCGAAATTTTTCGAAGTGTTTGGTGTTTTCGAGTTTAGGACAGACTCGAAGTGGGAAAGCTTCGAATCTGTCAGTAGATTCGAGTCTAACCTTAGATTCGAAGGTTGGTAGTATATATAGGTTAACAGTGAAGTCATTTAATACTTACTGTTTTCGAATCTACCTTCTCGAATCTATTCCAGCGATATCGAATCTGTTCTCGAGTCTATCGTTTCTCTCATAAACGACAATCCGTCGAGTTTAAAGCTAGTGTGTTCGATTCTACTATTGTATCTAGGTATAATCAACTTGATTGTACAAGCTTCATGTAGTTTTATACACAATTTTAGGCAAAATCATCGAGTTTTGAAGGTTTAAGCGTCGAAATAGGGTTTTTGCAAAATTACCAAGTTTGGACCGATAAATGCTCAAATTAACGCACTTATCTGTGATTAGTAACTAGTAGGTCTAATGAATGTAATTTTCTAAGTCCAAAAAGGTTAAAATCAAGAGATTTGGTCTTTGAATAAAGTCGGCGTTTCGAATCTGTTCATGGGGTTTCTCGAATCTGTCATTAGACTCGAGAAGTCCAGGACTTTCGAATCTGTCATCAAACTCGAAAAGGGACAATTCGAATCTGTTACATTCGAATCTATCTATTATTTGATTTATTTAATTTAACTTTTATTAAACTTGTAGAAATTTAATTGTGTTGGATTTTGTACTTAAACAAGTTCAAAATAAAACAGATTTGAATTTAAACAAGTTTATTGATTTTTAATGAATCTAATACTTTTGTTTATTGTGCAGAAATGCCTGTACGAGCGTTTGTGCCTAAGCACAATATGGTACTTCATCCTGATCATAATCTCCCTGAGGCGCAGGGATTCAGACAAGTGCTTGATTTCCTAGTAGAATCTAGGATAGGGTTTGCGTTGTCTCATAATGTCCAGCTCGTTTTACCTTACATTCGTCAATTCTATGACCATCTGCAGGTAGACTGTTCGGTTACCCCGACAGTGCTACGAACTCGCATTGCTGGACAACCGCTGGTATTTTCGGCGGATATGCTGCGTCAAGTGTTGCAGCTTGGATCTCAAGAAGAAGAATCTGGACCGATTGAATTTCCTCTGAATATAAGGCAAGCGGCCTTTCAGAGAATGGGATATAGTCTAGACGTGACGAAAGTGTCATATATGAAGAGCGGCTTAATAGGACAATGGAGATTTCTTGCGCATGTTTTTATGGTATGCTTTGCTCCAAAGAAAGCAGGGTTTGACTATATGGTTGCGAAGATGCAGTCTGGGATAGTTGCAATGGTGTATAATCGTCCATATAGTTTCTCGGAGATGTTTTTCTCAGAATTTGTTCACCAGATCACCGCTCCAGAAAATCAACAGTTCTTGTTATATCCGCGGTTCATCATGATGCTTATAAGGCACTTCTTGCCAAATCTGCCTCCATCGAATGACATTCAAAGCGTTGCTGTTATGGATAAGAGGATCTTCGCTGACTGTTCCTCGCACAGAGGAAGGTTAGCTGTTCCAGTTGAGCGTCCGTTGTTTGGAGCCATCCTGGATAGGAATTTCGTAGCCCCAGAAGTTGCCAACTAGGCAGGGGAAGTTGAATTTCGAGCCGGGCAGCCTCAACAACAACAACAACAACAGCCACCGCAACCGCGTGCTCAAAGGCGAAGACAGAGACCATCCGCGAGTCAAACTCAGGCGTCTAGGCCTTCTACTAGTCAGCAGCCGGAAGTACAGGAAGCCGGGCCTTCAAATGTTCCAACCGAGGCTGAACAATTATGTCAAACACTTAATGAAATCTGGGAGGCAGGGCCGCATGCTAACGAAGATGTCGCTGCAGCATTAGTAGGTGAATTACTTAGTCCTCCTAAGGGAGAGGAGATGTGTTAAGAGATGTGGATGAATATATGCTAGAGCAGGCTGATAAAGTTTTGTCATCATCGGCAACCGAGTCGGAAGAGATGGAGGAGTTAGAGGTTGAAGCTCCTGAATCAGTGTCTACAGAACCTAATATTCAGATTGGAACGTATGGATCTAGGTTAGTAGTCAATGAAGAGGCCTCGAGGAGGAGATTAGCAAGAGAATCCGATGAATCAGATTTTGAAGAGGAGGAGATTGCTCCCTTAGTGACTCGGCAAAGGGCCAAGCGTCACAGGTTTATGCAAGGGTCATCCTCAGCATCTGAAGCACAACCGGAAATCCCTCAAACTCAAACTCAAGAACCTCAGGCCACCGCTCCACCACCACCACCACCTCAACATGAACCATATATTCCATCACCAATCCGCCCATCTCCTATACAGTCCATTCCATCTACCTCGACCACCTACGCTGACAACCAAAGATTTTTACAGCTTAAAGCCCGTGTTGACTTCCAGAACGTTCATATATTAAGCATCACCAAGGCAATCAGTGAAATCCAGGCGCATAATGCAAATCTTGATAAGGATAATGCCGAGTTGAAAAATATTGTGGCGAAAGTCCAGGAAGAGAATACTGAGCTCAAATCATTTGTTGCAGATCAAGCCGCAGAGATAAGGGCGATGCGCTCCCTAATTGAGCAGTTATTGAAAAATTTACAGGCTCAGGGGGAGACATCGTGCCGTGATCCTGAAGTACAAAGGCCAGAAGATGACGATGAGGAAGACAACCAAGGCAATGATCCCAGCCCTAATAGTCAGAATGAGCCTGTAGATTTTCCTACTGCTCAGACTGCTCAATCTCAGGGGGAGCCTAGTCTAGCTGAAGGAGAAGTAGGAGAAGCAAGTTCATCGAAGCAGCCTACAGATTTTGAAATCAGTGAGATGATCGACGCTCTTATGGATCTTGATGATGATCCGATGGATGTAGGTTTTGACTATGACGATGAAGAGCTAGAAGAAGGTGAGTTTGTGCCAGAGGAGATAGTTGACTGGCAATCAGATGATGAAGTAGTTGCTGATGAGGATGACGAAGCCGATGAGATAGTTGTACAGCAGAATCCTATCACGGATACTTACATGATAGATGGGAATAATATTGTCAACATAGATGTAGTGAATGCTGCGTTGAATGCTCAGCCATCAACAGAAGAACCTGCTAGAGAGCTATCAAATGAAGAGAAACGAAAGTTATGGTTCAGAGCTGAAAAGAAGGAGTTAGAGATTAAAAAGACAATGAGGGTGCCGGGTACTGGGAAGCTGTCTGAACGCATATTAAGCTGGTTCTTTGATAGAGAACTGCAGCTATTTGTAATTAAGAGGAAAGACGGGCTTCAGTACATGAGGCGAACTTTAAAAGCTTTCAACTCCCTGCCAAAGATCGAAATCACAGACCTAGCATGGAAAGATCTGATAAACATTGGCAATGATCCCTACGCGGACGTTATCGCAAGAATCATAAGAAAGGAGGGAAGATCAAGGAAATTTGAGCGACTGAGTCCAAGGGTCGGGAGAAGAGTAGAAGATCCGTCACGTATCGATCCTCTAACTGGACGACCTTGGATGAGGATTCACTATAAACCAGCTAGATGTCTTAGGAAGGTGCCTCTCAAGCCGATGCCACAGAATGTTTTGAAGAATCTGCATTGGTGGTACGCTGACACTGAGACTGGGGAAGCGGTCATGGAAGATTTTGAAGAAAACGTTATTCTTAGAGTCTACGACCCTCTTCACCTCGTAAACCTCTCTAAAGATGATCTTCATATTTTGCATGCCTGTAAGATCTCTAGTGATGCACATATGGATAGTGAAGCTAGTAAATATGAAAATGTAGTCAAGGTATGTGTTGAGAAAGGTTTGTATGCTGGAAGTAGCTTGAATCAATAAATAAACAAAATTCTTAAGTCAAATGTGTGAATTATTAGAAGCTATCGTCAAGGGGGAGTCTGTTGGTACATCCTGTGTGACGATAGCAGTCTAAGTGATCCTACATTGTGATTTTAGCAAGTGTTTGTTATATGTGTTTATATATGGTTGATATTTATTAGTGTTTGTATGTTTGAACTTGATGTAACATATTACAAGAAGTTCAAACATAAAGTACAATACATACAAACTTTGAGTCTAAATGAGTCTGTCCACAATGACACTCTCGAATCTGGGCTCATTCGAATCTATGGCTACATTCGAATCTATCACAGATTCGAATGCCAAGCCTTAATTATTTCGAATCTAGCATTTCACATAAACAACTAAGTGTTGAACACATCAAACACCTACATCAACATAAACAATTTATTAATACAAACATATAATTCGATGAGATGATCGACGCTCTTATGGATCTCGATGATGATCCGATGGATGTAGGTTTTGATTATGACGATGAAGAGCTAGAAGAAGGTGAGTTTGTGCCAGAGGAGATAGTTGACTGGCAATCAGATGACGAAGTAGTTGCTGATGAGGATGATGAAGCCGACTAGATAGTCGTACAGCAGAATCCTATCACGGATACATACATGATAGATGGGAATAATATTGTTAAGATAGATGTAGTGAATGCTGCTTTGAATGCTCAGCCATCAACAGAAGAACCTGCCAGAGAGCTATCAAATGAAGAGAAACGAAAGTTATGGTTCAGAGCTGAAAAGAAGGAATTAGAGATTAAAAAGACAATGAGAGTGCCGGGTACTGGGAAGCTGTCTGAACGCATATTAAGCTGGTTCTTTGATCGAGAACTGCAGCTATTCATAATCAAGAGGAAAGACGGGCTCCAGTACCTGAGGCGAACTTTAAAAGCTTTCAACTCCCTGCCAAAGATCGAAATCACAGCGCTAGCATGGAAAGATCTGATAAACATTGGCAATGATCCCTACGCGAACGTAATTGAAAGAATCATAAGAAAAGAGGGGAGATCAAGGAAGTTCGAGCGATTGAATCCAAGGGTCGGGAGAAGAGTAGAAGATCCTTCGCGTATCGATCCTCTAACTGGACGACCTTGGATGAGGATTCACTATAAACCAGCTAGATGTCTTAGGAAGGTGCCTCTCAAGCCGATGCCACAGAATGTTTTGAAGAATCTTCATTGTTGGTACGCTGACACTGAGACTGGGGAAGCGGTCATGGAAGATTTTGAAGAAAACGTTATTCTTAGAGTCTACGACCCTCTTCACCTGGTAAACCTCTCTAAAGATGATCTTCATATTTTGCATGCCTGTAAGATCTCTAGTGATGCACATATGGATAGTGAAGCTAGTAAATATTAAAATGTAGTCAAGGTATGTGTTGAGAAAGGTTTGTATGCTGGAAGTAGCTTGAATCAATAAATAAACAAAATTCTTAAGTCAAATGTGTGAATTATTAGAAGCTATCGTCAAGGGGGAGTCTGTTGGTACATCCTGTGTGACGATAGCAGTCTAAGTGATCTAACATTGTGGTTTAGCAAGTGTTTGTTATATATGTTTATATATGGTTGATATTTATTAGTGTTTGTATGTTTGAACTTGATGTAACGTATTACAAGAAGTTCAAACATAATGTACAAAGATAAAATCAATCATAAGGTAATAACATAAGTTTCAACACTTAGTTGTTTATATGAAATGCTAGATTCAAATTATTTAAGGCTTGGCATTCGAATCTGTGATAGATTCGAATGTGGCCATAGATTCGAATGTGCCCAGATTCGAGAGTGTCATTATGGACAAACTCGAATGGGCCTTGGGCCAGATTCGAGTTTAGCCCATAACAGACTCGAATCAGGGTCTATAATTAGGGATAGACTCGAGATATTATCAGACTTTTTGCAGAATTCGTGAGGGATTAAGCAATAAGCGATCTCGAGTTTATCAGCTTGGTGAGTGTTCTTTCGGAGAGAATCAGTTCGTAGGATCGTTCGTGTGTCGTTCGTTCAGCCTCTGATAGTCTCCGTGTTTCGTAGTTGAGAGTTGTTTCCGTCTACCCGTTAACGAGGATTCCGCACTCGTTGACGGCTCCGCGTCTAGATAGATCTCGTAGTGGTAGACCTTACATACATTTTACATAAATAAATTTAATTAAAAATATCCACGTAATACGTGTGTTATAAACTAGTTTAAATTTAATTATAGTATTAATTGATTGAGTTATAAACTAGTTTTTATACATCATTAGACGAAATAAAGATTAATTAGTTATAGTATTAATTGATTGAGTTATAGAAAGTGGTGGGGTCCAACCACATTAATATTAACCGATGGTTTATATAGATAATGATGTTTAGCCTATTTTATGTAATTGGTTCATTGGCCCGTTGGCCCATCCTTTTGTATTTATATCTCTACTTTCGTTATTGAATGAAACATGGAACTTTGATAATCAAACATGGTATCAGAGCAATAACCCTAACCCTAATCCCTACCCTCTCCATCTCCATCTCAATCTCCTAACCCTAACCCTAAAACGGCCGCCGCCCGCCGGCTGCCCTCCGCCGCCGCTCACCGCCACTGCCAACGACCACCCTCTGCTGCCGCTACTTCCTGTGACACCCTAAACCCTAATCGACATCTCCCCAGCCGCCTCAAACCCTAGCCGCCGTATCCTTTCCCTGCGGCCGCCTCAAACCCTATCTCCGTCAACCTGCCGCCGCTCCATCTCTCCACCAAAACCCTAATACGCCGCCTGCAAACCCCAATCGTCGCCACTGCTGAACCCTTGGCGCCGCCGCCTCTCTCTGCTTCTCCTCCAAAATCGCCGCAGCCTGAAACACCTAGACGACGCCGCCGCTAAACCCTTGGCATCGCCGCCGCTTTCTGCTTCCTCCTCTCACCTTCTCCCTCTCTGTCTCTCCGGCCGGTGAACTGCCGCCTATCCCCACCGCTCTCTCGTTGTTGGAAACGGGGCTACTATTCCCGCTACCACCACCGGCCATAGCATTTTGTCAACATCTCATCATCCTCTATATTTAAAAAACGTTCTTGTCACCCCTCAGATAATCAAAAACCTTATCTCCGTTCGTCGTTTCACTCGTGACAACAATTGTAGTGTTGAATTTGACAAGTTTGGTTTTTCTGTGAAAGATCTCACGACTAGTCAACAACTACTACGTTGTGACAGTGACGGCGACTTGTACCCGCTTTCCACCATCAATCAATCTGCTTTTCTGTCTTCCAGTCACACAACCAGTCACACCACCTGGCACCAACGCCTCGGTCATCCGGGAGACGATGTGCTTCGTTTTCTTATTTCTAGTAATTTCATTAATTGTAATACTACCAAACCTTCAAGTTTGTGTCACGCGTGTCAACTAGGAAAAAATGTCAGACACCCATTCTATTCTTCAAGTACTGTCGTTAATGAGTCGTTTGATATAATACATTCCGATTTATGGACATCACCTATTACGAGCAATGGTGGTTTTAAGTACTATGTTCTGTTTCTTGATCACTTTTCTCATTTCCTGTGGGTGTATCCTTTTAAAAATAAAAGTGATGCGTTTGTCAAGTTTCAACAATTTCGAGCGTACGTTAAAACTCAATTTCAAAAAGAAATCAAAGCGTTTCAGTGTGATCATGGTGGTGAATTTGATAACACACCTCAACATAATCTCTTTCAAAGTGCTGGCATCCAATTTCGTTTCTCTTGTCCTCAAACATCCCAACAAAACGGGAAATCTGAACGCATGATTCGTACCATAAATAATTCTATCCGCGCTCTCCTATTTCAAGCTCACTTACCGCCTCGGTTTTGGGTGGAAGCCCTATTCATGGCTGTCCACTTACATAACATCCTACCATCCACTACCATCCAAAATACCATTCCTTTCACGAAACTTTTCAACAAACCTCCCACCTATTCCCATCTTCGTGTCTTCGGATGCCTCTGCTACCCCTACATCATTCCATCTCACAAGCTCCAACCTCGTTCCACCCCCTGTGTCTTTCTAGGCTATCCAACCAACCACCGAGGCTATCGCTGTCTCGACATCGCCACTCACAAAATCATCATCTCCCGTCATGTTAATTTTGACGAGTCCCAATTTCCCTTTCCGACCATACCATCTACCACCACCTCCCAAAACACACTCCCTATAGATTCCCCTGAACCCTCCCCCATTGCTCGCTCCATTATCACAAACAAAACTTCCGCACCCACACTCATCCCCACTTCTCCCAATTCTCCAGTCTCCTCTTCGGTCCCCTCTCCTCCTAACCAATCATCCCAACCCTCACCTCCTCCACCTCATCCCATGGTCACACGCTCCAAATCTGGCATCATAAAACCGGTCAATCGTCTCAATCTCAACGTCTCTCACGTCTCCCCTCTTCCTACCTCTTACCTCACTGCTCTTCAATCCCCTGACTGGCAAAATGCTATGAAAGACGAATTTAATGCATTACTTAAAAACGGTACGTGGAAGCTTGTCCCGCGGCCACCAAAAGTTAATATTGTTCGTTCTATGTGGCTGTTTAGACATAAGTATCATGCTGATGGTACTCTGAGTAGGTACAAAGCCCGTTTGGTTGCAAATGGACGGAGCCAACAAAAAGGAGTTGACTGTGATAAGACTTTTAGCCATGTGGTCAAATCTGCAACAATACGTACTGTCCTGAGCCTTGCGGTCTCTCGTGATTGGCCTATTCACCAATTAGATGTCAAAAATGCCTTCCTTCATGGCAACCTTTCTGAGACCGTCTATATGCATCAACCTCCGGGGTTTAAGCATGCTACTCATCCTGATTATGTCTGCCTCCTGCAGAAATCCCTATACGGCCTCAAACAGGCTCCACGAGCCTGGTTTCAACGTTTTGCTTCCTTTGCCACACGTGTCGGGTTCATTGTGAGACCCTCTGATTTCTCAAAGGTCTCAAGTCAAGGCCCAGTAGCAATGCAATATCAATCAGGAAACTAAGATAAAATTAACAGCTGCGGAATAAAAGTTAATTACAATCAGAGATAATTTTTAAGTAGCAAGGTACAAACATCTAGACTATTACATCAAATCACATAATATAAACTAGACCCGAACCCCAAAGCTCTATTATCAGCCAAATACCAAGGTGTTGAAACAGGTTCTAAAGCACTTCAAGCTCTTTCAGATTCCTGACCTATGAACTAGGTCCAGCCAATCCTTTGCCTTTACCTGAAAAATAATGCAACAACGGGGTAAGCTTATTTGCTTAGTGAGAATATAGAATTTCACATTTAACATGCAATTATGAACGCGGAAGCACATGCACTGCACTCGGCTCATGCACGGCTCAGCTCTATTGCTTATGCACTGCACTAGGCTCATGCACAGCTCAATCTCGAAGGGTCATTGGCCAATTAATGCTCTTTTGATGCGCGACTTTTGCTCAGCTCCCAGTTATAAAACTGTTGTTGCTCTTGAGACTTTTAGACAAATTCATAAGGAATGCTCGGATGATGATAAATCCATACACACGCATCATTAGTGGGGATCAGCCACGTACTGGGCTAGCTACCAGTAAAAGCTCTATATGGATATCATCGGAATGCTCAGCTCTAGCTACCCTCTGTGCTTTCATCACGTAAATCAGCACATCATAAGCCTAACATTAACCCAACACTGAGCAATAGTGATGGTGTTAAGCTTAACAATCAAATGACTCGTCAAGAAATCGAATCTAGAAGAATAAATGCTCAGCTCAACAAATCATAGTAAATATACTATGATAACATATGTCAATAAGCTCAAGATCAGAATGTCAATAAATCAGAATCATGCAACAAAAGTCTCAATTCACATAATATGCAGATAAAGTGAAATCTACAACTCACAGTTACTGGCTATTTGTGCTCTTTTAGTTTCTGGCTCTGGCTCGGTTGCTCACAAGCTGACTTATGTCAGACTTTCAGTTGCTCATCATCTTGCTCGTTGCTCAATCTGTTATTAATATCATTTCTGATATTTATTAGCCTTTGAATCATTTGAATAATAAATTCAGTGTTCGTTCGTTGGTCTTTAATCTCAAAGGTTCATATCTTGATTATATTGAGATGAATATGGCCATTTATTTCATTGGAATCTTTCACTCGAGGTTCAATAATTATAATTGCCATTTATGAATTATGAACATGATTTAAATGACTTATAAGCATTTTTGTCCTTTTTCATGGACATGTGTGACTTTATGAAGTCTTTCTTTGCTTTCGTGTCCTCATTTGAATCTACATTAAAAACATGTAAGAGTATTTTGTGAACTTATTTGATGATTAAATGTCCCCATAAATGTATGTATTTTTGAAACCTAATCATATATGATCACGCATGTACTCATACATTTATCAAGTGGTTTATGCTTTGAGTTTATAAATCTTGTTTTTCTTTTAATTGATCTCCCATACACATATATTTTGATCACACATATGCACATGTTCATTCTGAATTTAATTCAATACTTATATGTGGATATATATAAAACCTACACACTTCACACACATATATGCTCATATATTTTCAATATGTTTAACAACAATGAATTTAAATAGTTGTTGCAATTGTTACTTTATGTTTGTTGTTTATGCATGACACCCACATTCAAGACAATACATAAAAATACATGGCTGGACACACACATTCAAAAGGAAAAGATTGTTGTTGCACTTTTGTATCTTTATCTTTATATATGTATATATATTGAGCTTGTGCATTGATTGCTGTCCACATAGACACACACACACACACACACACACACACACACATATATATATATATCTGAAATTATGTGAAAAAGGAAGAGGAAGTTGCTGCTGGAAATAATCTCTGTTTACACATTACATACAATATATATATATATATATATATATATATATATATATATATATATATATATATACATGTTGGACACACTCTACCCTTGTATATACATATACACCGATGCACATATCACTTACAATTCTACACACACACACACACTAAATTCATGCATACGAGACCTATACATACATGTATATATATACGGCTGCTACATGCTTCGTTTCGGTATTGAGGATTACCAAAACCTTCAATGGTTTCGGTACTATCATAAAGGTTTCTGGGTTTTTGATGGCTTCGGTAGAACATTCAGAATTACCGAAACCTTAAAAGGTTTCGGTAGATGTCAAAGTTTCGGTATCATGTAAGGTCTCGGTGGTCTCAATGGATTTAGAACAAGGTTTCGTATTTGCTTGGTGGGTCTCGGTCGTTATCATTTCGGTGGTGGGTTTCAGAGTGTTACCGAAACCATGATGGTTTCGGTATTAACTTATGGTCTCGGTTGTGGTTTCAGGCTTCAAATGTTACCGAAACCTTTGGAGTTTCGGTATATCTATGTATAGTTTCGATATCACAAAATTCTCATGGGTTTCGAATGTTTTTTTCTGCTTTTGGACATGGTTTCTATATTATAGATGGTCTCGGTACTGTGCAATGTTTTACAGAAACCTCATGCAAACACACATACCCTGCACACACGTTTTCTTTTCTTGAATTTCTTTGCTTTTTCAGCAACAAAACAAAAGAATTAGAGTATTGATACTTTAAATGAAGAAGGCACATAATTACATACACTATACGCACACATTTTTGACTTCAAATAAATTTTCAGAAATGCATACATACCTTTTTAATTACTAGAAAATCTCATGCATGTCTTTTATTTGGTAATTAAAACATCATTCGTTCTTCAATTTTCTTGATTATGCATCATAAACTTAGGGTTCATCTCTTGGACTTTTGTCCTGTTACTATAACAGCATCCATACATAAAATGAGGTTTCAATTCAATGGAAATTACCTTTAAACCTTCATTATATTGATGCTTGGTGTCTTGAATCTTGAATTTTACTTGCAAGAATTTTGATTCTTGATGATGATGAAGGAGCGTGACTTGAGAGAATTAGAGCAGAAAATTGATGTCTCAATTTGGTGATAAAATACTTAAATGAAAGAATTGAGTTATTTATATTTTTGAGTTTGACAAATACTTAATTTAACCCTCAAACTTAAATTTTTTCCCACTTTAACACATAAATTAGTTTTCTTTTATTTCTTTTAAATTAATAAAATACATTTGACTTTTATTAACTAAATAACAATTTATTACTTGTTTTACAAATTTCATCTTAACGTCCAAATTAACGTTAAGCTTTGTTAATTGTCATGGATTAAAGTTTAGGTCGTTACAGAATGGGCTCCACCACGCACAAACTTCGTCCCCGAAGTTAGATATGTTCGAACAGACTTGGGCAGATAACTTTTATGATATCTTGATTCCCAAGACTGATACGAACTTTTGTGGTGTTTCCACTGAACGAGCACCATCTGTATTTCATATCTTTTATTTCTTTGAGATTCTCAAGCACAAGAATTTAAAATTTTCTTTTCAGAGTTTATATTTGATTCAATACTTACTGTTTGATCATTTTAGAAGTTCTGACTTATTATTCATACTCTTAATATATGAGCTTTATGCCTTAATCAATTCAGACAATAACTCAATTCATGAGTTAGCTCATATATCTCTTTCTTTTGCTCTTGAGCCAATTATGGCTTTTTAAATCTTTCATCTGTATTATTGCAGAATTTTCATTTATATATTCTCTTTATGGATTTTTGAGATTTAAAATATGCTTCAATCAATTTGGGTAGCAATTCAATACATTAATTAACTCAAATCCTTCTTTTATTTCCCTTTGGAACTAGCTGTAGAGCTTTTGAGAGTCTGATATCTGTACTTTAGGAAGTACTTCATTTATGGATGATGTCATCACCATCAATCACTTAACTATTTCTGATTAGCGCTGACTTGTTGTGAAGACTTGCAATTTCTTTGCACTGACAAGCAAATGGAATAGGAATTCCATTTAATTATATGTACAAACTTATGTTTGACTTTTCATGAGTGAATTTCTGAATTTAAGATTACTTCACTCTTTTGGCAGAAGCTTTTGTTTTATGTGTAGTTAGATGGAATAAGTATTCTATATTGGACATCTCACTAGTCTCGCATCGACATAATGAGAATCCATACTTACATTTATATTGTCATATCACGAGCTTTTCATCGGCCATTTATGACCAAATGCTTAACTTACAGAAATCTTAATTTATTTCTTTATCACTCTCGCTTTGTGCCTCTGAATTCTTTGATTTCTATTCAAGTTGTCTTTCGGTCTTGACAATTTGGTTCAAAGGATCATCTTCTCATTGATTTTTTATTGGATCAGCAACTTCTACCTCTGTCTCATTATAAGACACACTGTAATCATTCAGATTACAAGGATTTATGAAGAGCTTGTATTTAGGATTAAATTTCAATTTCTCTTGGGCTTTGAATTATACATGATTCAGATTACAATACCTATATTGTTTATAGGTATAATTTTCGATTGGAAATGTATCTGTATAGTAACTTCAACTGATACAACCCATATGTCATCCGCATTATTCACCATCGATGACAGGGTTGAACAGTTAACTCGATACTTACTTTGGATTTGGAATTCATATGGTAACAAAATTTAATCATTTTATTTGTATAAGAAATTTAGTATTAATTACCATTATGGTCTTTTGGCGTCTCTGGTGTCTCCACGACATCCTCAGCAGTAATATGGAAAGCTCGCGCTTTTGCTGTAGGTATCACTGTAGCACTCTGTTGGATTGCTCTGCCAACTGGTTGTTCCGGATTAGTAAGCACGTGTGCATTTGGGCAATGCTTGGCATAATGTCCACGCTCACCACAGTTGTAGCATACGTCGTTTCTTTCTGGGCACTCATCGCTTCCATGTCCAATCCAGTTACAAGTGTAACAGGTCACATCACTAGGGTTGCAGCGTCCGCTATGAAATTTGTTACAGCGTTTGCACGGTCGCGCTCCTGACTGGATGGAATAAACTCTAGTCTTCTGAGGTGTAGAGGATGCTTGTCACTGCTGCAGACTGGACTTTGATGAACCGAAGAATCTACTGGAATTCTGTTTCTTAGGTGGAGATGGACAAGTAGGACTTATAGCCATCATAACTGGTTCACAACTCGAATCTGTGAATTCTCGCTCCACCATTCTTGCTGCTTCCACAATACTGAGATATGTTTTATACTTTATGCTACTCATTTGTCTTCTATATGCTGGATTCAGACCCAGTCTGAATCGGTTTATCTTACGCTCTTCTGTTGCCACTTGATACGACGAGTAGCCGCAAAGTCTCGAGAACTCATGCTCGTATTCATCAACAGTCTTAGTTCCTTGTTTTAATTGCATCAACTGCATCTCGAGTTCGTCTTGTTTGTCTGTTGGACGGTATTTGGCGTTGAACATTTCCAAGAACTGCTCCCAATCCAATGTCGTAATTGCTTCCTCACCATAGATGCTTCTTTACGTTTTCCACCAGGCTCTAGCAGCTCCAACGAACAGTGCTGTAGCAAACTTAACTCTATTGCTGTCCAGACATTCTGAGATACTGAAGATCTCTTCAGTATGACTTATCCAATCTAACGCTTGTATTGGATTTACTGTGCCTTCAAACGTCATGGCACCACTCGCTTTGAAGTCTTTGAATCTACAGCCTTTTGGCTGCACAGCTCGTTTATTGACATGTTGATTATCAGAATCGGATTCGCTTGACTGTTCAGTTTGTTTCTTTTTATGTTTATCTCTCTTTTCAGTTTTCTTTATTGATTCAATTTGCTCTAACATAAACTTGTTTTGTTGCTCATTATTCTGGGTTATTAGTTGTTGCATCATTTTCAGGACTTGCTCTGGGGTCATGCCACCTGATGGTCCACCTTCTCCTGACATAGCTCTGAAATTCAAATCACTAAATATTTAGATCATTAGCCTAGCACTTTGTACCCTTTCATGCCCCATCCTACTAGTCTCTGAATACCTATCTTAGTTCAAGCCATCCTGTCATGATTGATACTATAGCATTGCACAAGTTTGAGATCATGTATTACACGTAATACAATGATTCACTCAAACTATTGCTCTGATACCATCTTGTGAGACCCTCTGATTTCTTAAAGGTCTCAAGTCAAGGCCCAGTAGCAATGCAATATCAATCAGGAAACTAAGATAAAATTAACAGCTGCGGAATAAAAGTTAATTACAATCAAAGATAATTTTTAAGTAGCAAGGTACAAACATCTAGACTATTACATCAAATCACATAATATAAACTAGACCCGAACCCCAAAGCTCTATTATCAGCCAAATACCAAGGTGTTGAAACAGGTTCTAAAGCACTTCAAGCTCTTTCAGATTCCTGACCTATGAACTAGGTCCAGCCAATCCTTTGTCTTTACCTGAAAAATAATGCAACAATAGGGTAAGCTTATTTGCTTAGTGAGAATGTAGAATTTCACATTTAACATGCAATTATGAACGCGGAAGCACATGCACTGCACTCGGCTCATGCAAGGCTCAGCTCTATTGCTTATGCACTGCACTAGGCTCATGCACAGCTCAATCTCGAAGGGTCATTGGCCAATTAATGCTCTTTTGATGCGCGACTTTTGCTCAGCTCCCAGTTATAAAAACTGTTGTTGCTCTTGAGACTTTTAGACAAATTCATAAGGAATGCTCGGATGATGATAAATCCATACACACGCATCATTAGTGGGGATCAGCCACGTACTGGGCTAGCTACCAGTAAAAGCTCTATATGGATATCATCGGAATGCTCAGCTCTAGCTACCCTCTGTGCTTTCATCACGTAAATCAGCACATCATAAGCCTAACATTAACCCAACACTGAGCAATAGTGATGGTGTTAAGCTTAACAATCAAATGACTCGTCAAGAAATCGAATCTAGAAGAATAAATGCTCAGCTCAACAAATCATAGTAAATATACTATGATAAATATATCAATAAGCTCAAGATCAGAATGTCAATAAATCAGAATCATGCAACAAAAGTCTCAATTCACATAATATGCAGTTAAAGTGAAATCTACAACTCACAGTTACTGGCTATTTGTGCTCTTTTAGTTTCTGGCTCTGGCTCGGTTGCTCACAAGCTGACTTATGTCAGACTTTCAGTTGCTCATCATCTTGCTCGTTGCTCAATCTGTTATTAATATCATTTCTGATATTTATTAGCCTTTGAATCATTTGAATAATAAATTCAGTGTTCGTTCGTTGGTCTTTAATCTCAAAGGTTCATATCTTGATTATATTGAGATGAATATGGCCATTTATTTCCTTGGAATCTTTCACTCGAGGTTCAATAATTATAATTGCCATTTATGAATTATGAACATGATTTAAATGACTTATAAGCATTTTTGTCCTTTTTCATGGACATGTGTGACTTTATGAAGTCTTTCTTTGCTTGCGTGTCCTCATTTGAATCTACATTAAAAACATGTAAGAGTATTTTGTGAACTTATTTGATGATTAAATGTCCCCATAAATGTATGTATTTTTGAAACCTAATCATATATGATCACGCATGTACTCATACATTTATCAAGTGGTTTATGCTTTGAGTTTATAAATCTTGTTTTTCTTTTAATTGATCTCCCATACACATATATTTTGATCACACATATGCACATGTTCATTCTGAATTTAATTCAATACTTATATGTGGATATATATAAAAGCTACACACTTCACACACATATATGCTCATATATTTTCAATATGTTTAACAACAATGAATTTAAATAGTTGTTGCAATTTTTACTTTATGTTTGTTGTTTATGCATGACACCCACATTCAAGACAATACATAAAAATACATGGCTGGACACACACATTCAAAAGGAAAAGATTGTTGTTGCACTTTTGTATCTTTATCTTAATATATGTATATATATTGAGCTTGTGCATTGATTGCTGTCCACATAGACACACACACACACACACACACACACACACACATATATATATATATCTGAAATTATGTGAAAAAGGAAGAGGAAGTTGCTGCTGGAAATAATCTCTGTTTACACATTACATACAATATATATATATATATATATATATATATATATATATATATATATATATATATACATGTTGGACACACTCTACCCTTGTATATACATATACACCGATGCACATATCACTTACAATTCTACACACACACACACACTAAATTCATGCATACGAGACCTATACATACATGTATATATATACGGCTGCTACATGCTTCGTTTCGGTATTGAGGATTACCAAAACCTTCAATGGTTTCGGTACTATCATAAAGGTTTCTGGGTTTTTGATGGCTTCGGTAGAACATTCAGAATTACCGAAACCTTAAAAGGTTTCGGTAGATGTCAAAGTTTCGGTATCATGTAAGGTCTCGGTGGTCTCAATGGATTTAGAACAAGGTTTCGTATTTGCTTGGTGGGTCTCGGTCGTTATCATTTCGGTGGTGGGTTTCAGAGTGTTACCGAAACCATGATGGTTTCGGTATTAACTTATGGTCTCGGTTGTGGTTTCAGGCTTCAAATGTTACCGAAACCTTTGGAGTTTCGGTATATCTATGTATAGTTTCGATATCACAAAATTCTCATGGGTTTCGAATGTTTTTTTCTGCTTTTGGACATGGTTTCTATATTATAGATGGTCTCGGTACTGTGCAATGTTTTACAGAAACCTCATGCAAACACACATACCCTGCACACACGTTTTCTTTTCTTGAATTTCTTTGCTTTTTCAGCAACAAAACAAAAGAATTAGAGTATTGATACTTTAAATGAAGAAGGCACATAATTACATACACTATACGCACACATTTTTGACTTCAAATAAATTTTCAGAAATGCATACATACCTTTTTAATTACTAGAAAATCTCATGCATGTCTTTTATTTGGTAATTAAAACATCATTCGTTCTTCAATTTTCTTGATTATGCATCATAAACTTAGGGTTCATCTCTTGGACTTTTGTCCTGTTACTATAACAGCATCCATACATAAAATGAGGTTTCAATTCAATGGAAATTACCTTTAAACCTTCATTATATTGATGCTTGGTGTCTTGAATCTTGAATTTTACTTGCAAGAATTATGATTCTTGATGATGATGAAGGAGCGTGACTTGAGAGAAATAGAGCAGAAAATTGATGTCTCAATTTGGTGATAAAATACTTAAATGAAAGAATTGAGTTATTTATATTTTTGAGTTTGACAAATACTTAATTTAACCCTCAAACTTAAATTTTTTCCCACTTTAACACATAAATTAGTTTTCTTTTATTTCTTTTAAATTAATAAAACACATTTGACTTTTATTAACTAAATAACAATTTATTACTTGTTTTACAAATTTCATCTTAACGTCCAAATTAACGTTAAGCTTTGTTAATTGTCATGGATTAAAGTTTAGGTCGTTACAGAATGGGCTCCACCACGCACAAACTTCGTCCACGAAGTTAGATATGTTCGAACAGACTTGGGCAGATAACTTTTATGATATCCTGATTCCCAAGACTGATACGAACTTTTGTGGTGTTTCCACTGAACGAGCACCATCTGTATTTCATATCTTTTATTTCATTGAGATTCTCAAGCACAAGAATTTAAATTTTTCTTTTCAGAGTTTATATTTGATTCAATACTTACTGTTTGATCATTTTAGAAGTTCTGACTTATTATTCATACTCTTAATATATGAGCTTTATGCCTTAATCAATTCAGACAATAACTCAATTCATGAGTTAGCTCATATATCTCTTTCTTTTGCTCTTGAGCCAATTATGGCTTTTTAAATCTTTCATCTGTATTATTGCAGAATTTTCATTTATATATTCTCTTTATGGATTTTTGAGATTTAAAATATGCTTCAATCAATTTGGGTAGCAATTCAATACATTAATTAACTCAAATCCTTCTTTTATTTCCCTTTGGAACTAGCTGTAGAGCTTTTGAGAGTCTGATATCTGTACTTTAGGAAGTACTTCATTTATGGATGATGTCATCACCATCAATCACTTAACTATTTCTGATTAGCGCTGACTTGTTGTGAAGACTTGCAATTTCTTTGCACTGACAAGCAAATGGAATAGGAATTCCATTTAATTATATGTACAAACTTATGTTTGACTTTTCATGAGTGAATTTCTGAATTTAAGATTACTTCACTCTTTTGGCAGAAGCTTTTGTTTTATGTGTAGTTAGATGGAATAAGTATTCTATATTGGACATCTCACTAGTCTCGCATCGACATAATGAGAATCCATACTTACATTTATATTGTCATATCACGAGCTTTTCATCGGCCATTTATGACCAAATGCTTAACTTACAGAAATCTTAATTTATTTCTTTATCACTCTCGCTTTGTGCCTCTGAATTCTTTGATTTCTATTCAAGTTGTCTTTCGGTGCTTGACAATTTGGTTCAAAGGATCATCTTCTCATTGATTTTTTATTGGATCAGCAACTTCTACCTCTGTCTCATTATAAGACACACTGTAATCATTCAGATTACAAGGATTTATGAAGAGCTTGTATTTAGGATTAAATTTCAATTTCTCTTGGGCTTTGAATTATACATGATTCAGATTACAATACCTATATTGTTTATAGGTATAATTTTCGATTGGAAATGTATCTGTATAGTAACTTCAACTGATACAACCCATATGTCATCCGCATTATTCACCATCGATGATAGGGTTGAACAGTTAACTCGATACTTACTTTGGATTTGGAATTCATATGGTAACAAAATTTAATCATTTTATTTGTATAAGAAATTTAGTATTAATTACCATTATGGTCTTTTGGCGTCTCTGGTGTCTCCTCGACATCCTCAACAGTAATATGGAAAGCTCGCGCTTTTGCTGTAGGTATCACTGTAGCACTCTGTTGGATTGCTCTGCCAACTGGTTGTTCCGGATTAGTAAGCACGTGTGCATTTGGGCAATGCTTGGCATAATGTCCACGCTCACCACAGTTGTAGCATACGTCGTTTCTTTCTGGGCACTCATCGCTTCCATGTCCAATCCGGTTACAAGTGTAACAGGTCACATCACTAGGGTTGCAGCGTCCGCTATGAAATTTGTTACAGCGTTTGCACGGTCGCGCTCCTGACTGGATGGAATAAACTCTAGTCTTCTGAGGTGTAGAGGATGCTTGTGACTGCTGCTGACTGGACTTTGATGAACCGAAGAATCTACTGGATTTCTGTTTCTTAGGTGGAGATGGACAAGTAGGACTTATAGCCATCATAACTGGTTCACAACTCGAATCTGTGAATTCTCGCTCCACCATTCTTGCTGCTTCCACAATACTGAGATATGTTTTATACTTTATGCTACTCATTTGTCTTCTATATGCTGGATTCAGACCCAGTCTTAATTGGTTTATCTTACGCTCTTCTGTTGCCACTTGATACGACGAGTAGCCGCAAAGTCTCGAGAACTCATGCTCGTATTCATCAACAGTCTTAGTTCCTTGTTTTAATTGCATCAACTGCATCTCGAGTTCGTCTTGTTTGTCTGTTGGACGGTATTTGGCGTTGAACATTTCCAAGAACTGCTCCCAATCCAATGTCGTAATTGCTTCCTCACCATAGATGCTTCTTTACGTTTTCCACCAGGCTCTAGCAGCTCCAACAAACAGTGCTGTAGCAAACTTAACTCTATTGCTGTCCAGACATTCTGAGATACTGAAGATCTCTTCAGTATGACTTATCCAATCTAACGCTTGTATTGGATTTACTGTGCCTTCAAACGTCATGGCACCACTCGCTTTGAAGTCTTTGAATCTACAGCCTTTTGGCTGCACAGCTCGTTTATTGACATGCTCATTATCAGAATCGGATTCGCTTGACTGTTCAGTTTGTTTCTTTTTATGTTTATCTCTCTTTTCAGTTTTCTTTATTGATTCAATTTGCTCTAACATAAACTTGTTTTGTTGCTCATTATTCTGGGTTATTAGTTGTTGCATCATTTTCAGGACTTGCTCTGGGGTCATGCCACCTGATGGTCCACCTTCTCCTCACATAGCTCTGAAATTCAAATCACTAAATATTTAGATCATTAGCCTAGCACTTTGTACCCTTTCATGCCCCATCCTACTAGTCTCTGAATACCTATCTTAGTTCAAGCCATCCTGTCATGATTGATACTATAGCATTGCACAAGTTTGAGATCATGTATTACACGTAATACAATGATTCACTCAAACTATTGCTCTGATACCATCCTGTGAGACCCTCTGATTTCTTAAAGGTCTCAAGTGAAGGCCCAGTAGCAATGCAATATCAATCAGGAAACTAAGATAAAATTAACAGCTGCGGAATAAAAGTTAATTACAATCAGAGATAATTTTTAAGTAGCAAGGTACAAACATCTAGACTATTACATCAAATCACATAATATAAACTAGACCCGAACCCCAAAGCTCTATTATCAGCCAAATACCAAGGTGTTGAAACAGGTTCTAAAGCACTTCAAGCTCTTTCAGATTCCTGACCTATGAACTAGGTCCAGCCAATCTTTTGCATTTACCTGAAAAATAATGCAACAATAGGGTAAGCTTATTTGCTTAGTGAGAATGTAGAATTTCACATTTAACATGCAATTATGAACGCGGAAGCACATGCACTGCACTCGGCTCATGCAAGGCTCAGCTCTATTGCTTATGCACTGCACTAGGCTCATGCACAGCTCAATCTCGAAGGGTCATTGGCCAATTAATGCTCTTTTGATGCGCGACTTTTGCTCAGCTCCCAGTTATAAAAACTGTTGTTGCTCTTGAGACTTTTAGACAAATTCATAAGGAATGCTCGGATGATGATAAATCCATACACACGCATCATTAGTGGGGATCAGCCACGTACTGGGCTAGCTACCAGTAAAAGCTCTATATGGATATCATCGGAATGCTCAGCTCTAGCTACCCTCTGTGCTTTCATCACGTAAATCAGCACATCATAAGCCTAACATTAACCCAACACTGAGCAATAGTGATGGTGTTAAGCTTAACAATCAAATGACTCTTCAAGAAATCGAATCTAGAAGAATAAATGCTCAGCTCAACAAATCATAGTAAATATACTATGATAACATATGTCAATAAGCTCAAGATCAGAATGTCAATAAATCAGAATCATGCAACAAAAGTCTCAATTCACATAATATGCAGTTAAAGTGAAATCTACAACTCACAGTTACTGGCTATTTGTGCTCTTTTAGTTTCTGGCTCTGGCTCGGTTGCTCACAAGCTGACTTATGTCAGACTTTCAGTTGCTCATCATCTTGCTCGTTGCTCAATCTGTTATTAATATCATTTCTGATATTTATTAGCCTTTGAATCATTTGAATAATAAATTCAGTGTTCGTTCGTTGGTCTTTAATCTCAAAGGTTCATATCTTGATTATATTGAGATGAATATGGCCATTTATTTCATTGGAATCTTTCACTCGAGGTTCAATAATTATAATTGCCATTTATGAATTATGAACATGATTTAAATGACTTATAAGCATTTTCGTCCTTTTTCATGGACATGTGTGACTTTATGAAGTCTTTCTTTGCTTTCGTGTCCTCATTTGAATCTACATTAAAAACATGTAAGAGTATTTTGTGAACTTATTTGATGATTAAATGTCCCCATAAATGTATGTATTTTTGAAACCTAATCATATATGATCACGCATGTACTCATACATTTATCAAGTGGTTTATGCTTTGAGTTTATAAATCTTGTTTTTCTTTTAATTGATCTCCCATACACATATATTTTGATCACACATATGCACATGTTCATTCTGAATTTAATTCAATACTTATATGTGGATATATATAAAAGCTACACACTTCACACACATATATGCTCATATATTTTCAATATGTTTAACAACAATGAATTTAAATAGTTGTTGCAATTGTTACTTTATGTTTGTTGTTTATGCATGACACCCACATTCAAGACAATACATAAAAATACATGGCTGGACACACACATTCAAAAGGAAAAGATTGTTGTTGCACTTTTGTATCTTTATCTTAATATATATGTATATATATTGAGCTTGTGCATTGATTGCTGTCCACATACACACACACACACACAGATATATATATATATATATATATATATATATATATATATATATATATATATATATATATATATATATATATATATATATATATATATATATATATATATATATATATCCGAAATTATGTGAAAAAGGAAGAGGAAGTTGCTGCTGGAAATAATCTCTGTTTACACATTACATACAATATACATATATATATATATATATATATATATACATGTTGGACACACTCTACCCTTGTATATATATATACACCGATGCACATATCACTTACAATTCTGCACACACACACACTAAATTCATGCATACGAGACCTATACATACATGTATATATATACGGCTGCTACATGCTTCGTTTCGGTATTGAGGATTACCGAAACCTTAAATGGTTTCGGTACTATCATAAAGGTTTCTGGGTTTTTGATGGCTTCGGTAGAACATTCAGAATTACCGAAACCTTAAAAGGTTTCGGTAGATGTCAAAGTTTCGGTATCATGTAAGGTCTCGGTGGTCTCAATGGATTTAGAACAAGGTTTCGTATTTGCTTGGTGGGTCTCGGTAGTTATCATTTCGGTGGTGGGTTTCAGAGTGTTACCGAAACCATGATGGTTTCGGTATTAACTTATGGTCTCGGTTGTGGTTTCAGGCTTCAAATGTTACCGAAACCTTTGGAGTTTCGGTATATCTCTGTATAGTTTCGATATCACAAAATTCTCATGGGTTTCGAATGTTTTTTTCTGCTTTTGGACATGGTTTCTATATTATAGATGGTCTCGGTACTGTGCAATGTTTTACAGAAACCTCATGCAAACACACATACCCTGCACACACGTTTTCTTTTCTTGAATTTCTTTGCTTTTTCAGCAACAAAACAAAAGAATTAGAGTATTGATACTTTAAATGAAGAAGGCACATAATTACATACACTATACGCACACATTTTTGACTTCAAATAAATTTTCAGAAATGCATACATATCTTTTTAAATACTAGAAAATCTCATGCATGTCTTTTATTTGGTAATTAAAACATCATTTGTTCTTCAATTTTCTTGATTATGCATCATAAACTTAGGGTTCATCTCTTGGACTTTTGTCCTGTTACTATAACAGCATCCATACATAAAATGAGGTTTCAATTCAATGGAAATTACCTTTAAACCTTCATTATATTGATGCTTGGTGTCTTGAATCTTGAATTTTACTTGCAAGAATTATGATTCTTGATGATGATGAAGGAGCGTGACTTGAGAGAATTAGAGCAGAAAATTGATGTCTCAATTTGGTGATAAAATACTTAAATAAAAGAATTGAGTTATTTATATTTTTGAGTTTGACAAATACTTAATTTAACCCTCAAACTTAAATTTTTTCCCACTTTAACACATAAATTAGTTTTCTTTTATTTCTTTTAAATTAATAAAACACATTTGACTTTTATTAACTAAATAACAATTTATTACTTGTTTTACAAATTTCATCTTAACGTCCAAATTAACGTTAAGCTTTGTTAATTGTCATGGATTAAAGTTTAGGTCGTTACATTCATTCACAGCAAAACTGACACCTCACTTTTTATCTTCCGACGTGGGTCTGAACTTGCATACCTCCTCCTGTACGTTGACGACATTATTCTCACGGCTTCGTCTACGGCTCTTCTACAGCGGATTATTGCATTGCTTCACACAGAGTTCGCCATGACTGATCTAGGTTCGCTAAATTATTTTCTGGGCATTTCCGTGGTTCGCAACTCGTCCGGCTTGTTCCTCTCCCAATCCAAATATGCCATGGAAATTCTCGAACGTGCTCACATGCTTAATTGTAACCCATGTCGCACTCCAGTTGACAGTGAAAGCAAACTTGGTCCGGATGGCACTCCGGTCTCTGATCCTGAATTATACCGCAGTCTCGCAGGTGCTCTACAATATCTTACATTCACTCGCCCGGACATAGCATACTCTGTCCAACAAATTTTCCTCCACATGCATGATCCACGAGAGCCTCATCTAAATGCTTTGAAACGAATTCTGCGCTACATTCGTGGCACCGCTGATCTTGGCCTCCAGCTTTTCCGGTCCCCCTTGCTTCAACTCACAGCCTACACAGACGCTGATTGGGCTGGGTGTCCGAGCACCCGTTGATCCACATCTGGATACTGCGTGTTTTTGGGTGACAACATCATCTCTTGGTCATCTAAACGTCAAAATACTACTTCTCGCTCCAGCGCCGAAGCCGAATACCGAGGTGTCGCTAATGTTGTCGCTGAAACTGCATGGATTCGTAACCTTCTGTGTGAGTTACATCTTCCCTTGCAATCTGCTTCAATTGTGTACTGCGACAATGTTAGTGCTGTATACCTATCTTCGAATCCTGTTCTGCATCAACGCACGAAACACATCGAGATTGACATTCATTTTGTCCGTGACAAAGTGGCGGCCGGACATATTCGTGTTCTTCATGTTCCTTCACGCTACCAGTATGCTGATATCTTCACCAAAGGTCTACCGTTTCAACTATTTGCTGATTTCCGTTCCAGTTTGAGTGTTCGTCCTTCTCCCCCTCAAACTGCGGGGGACTATTAACCGATGGTTTATATAGATAATGATGTTTAGCCTATTTTATGTAATTGGTTCATTGGCCCGTTGGCCCATCCTTTTGTATTTATATCTCTACTTTCGTTATTGAATGAAACATGGAACTTTGATAATCAAACAATTAAATGGTTTTTTTTGACTTTTCTCCCTCCCATCAAGCATCTACAGTACTGCGTCTTCTTCTTCGTTTTCTGCGTCGCCTTCTTCGTTTTTTTTTCTCACCGGTGAGACTCTCCTTCCTCACCACTACACATTTATAAAAACATACCTTTTGTTTACTCAATCTCCAAGATTTCCATATTTTATTAACTAGTGGTGGCACATATATGTTTTCATTGGTGGCATAACTGATAACTGCAAAATTTTTGCACTACTTCCACAAATTTCACTGGGAGCACATGCCACCATTGCTTTACATGTAAATCGGCCCTGTGCATCCAGAGACTCCAAGAATACACCAAAATTACACCAGAAATGGCTTTAAAGACCCAATTTAAAATCTCATGTCATTTTGCTTCTACTTTCTATCCATAACAATGTTTTGATTTAATCTCATGTAAACATGGCTGATCCTGAGGTGTAAAAAAATTTCTCGTTGTTTCTTGTAGCACGCCTTATGTATTTTGATAATAATATTTTTTCGTCACTTGTTACATATTCTAATTTCATTGTTATTATCATCTAAAATTATAGTTTTTGTCACTGATAGTGAATTATATGAACATTAAACAACAAAACAGAGCTTATTATATTACTTATTATTTGACTAAAAAATTATGTCCCTCCATGGTTTGATGTCTTGGGGTGTTGCTCGTGCAGCCCCCCTCAGAGCCGGCCCCGCTTGTAAATAACTAGTAAACTCATTATTAAAATCATATTACAACTTTTGTTGCCTAAAAACAAATTTCCTAAAGATTTTAATAAAAATACAATCTCGTATAAATAACAATTACCTAAATTATTTGGATTCAAAAACTATCTTTAGGCAAAGTTTTAGAATTCTTAAAAGAAATCAGGAACCCTATTCTATGCGAAGCAATGAAACATCCCAGAAAACAGCAGTTTATTATCAAGTAAATAATTGCATGTCGTACATAAAATTTCAATGGCTATAACCTTCAAATGTTGAAAAATCACAATTTGTATAGGTCAAGGGCCTAACCTGTAATTTCATGTAAATTAATATAATAGTTAAAAGAAATTTTATTTTTTTTTATGTAAAGTGCATTGCCAAATCACACATTAACAATATATCTATTTGCAAACGCGTGGTTACTGTTCAATGAACAGTGAAGCACGTTGTCAGGTAGCTTAAGCAGACAGGTAAGCAGCTGACTTATTTTATTACTTTATATGTAATATATAACGTTTCTGTTTTTCTGTGATAATTTTTGATATATTATATTTTATTAAAATTTGAATATGTCATTATGATCGCATTTTTTTTATCTACAACCCGATATAAAATTTATTGTCGTCGGAACTATTTTCTTTAAGCAAGCAGACATGCAACTGGCTAAATATTTTATTGCATACATAATACATATTTGTTTTTTTTTCTATTTATAACGTTTGATGTATTATATTTTATGAAAAATCAAATTTATCATCATGACCATTTTTCTTTTATTTACATTTGAACATAAAATTGTATTTCGTCTTAGCTATTTCAAAATGACAGATTTCTTTTAGTTGATTGATTGATTAGATTGCACGTTTTCACTGTTCACCAAATAGTAAAGCTAGCTGGCAAGCAGGTAAACGACTAAATTTTTTATTACTTTGTATATAATATATAACATTTTTTTTCTGTGATAACATTTGATATGTTATATTTTATTAAAATTTGATTATATTATTATGATCACATTATTTTATTAAACATTCTGGTATAAATTTTGTTATCGTTGGAATATTTTTATTAGGCGGGTAGGTGTGCAGCTAACTAATTATTTTATTTCATATATAATATATAATTGTTTTCCTTTTGTGTCATAACATTTGATATATTATACATATATACATTATTCACTAATGAATTACTATTCATAAGTGGGTTTTGCTAAAATACACTATAGAATATATTAATTAATAGAAGTTTGCTAAATTGCACCATTTGATTATCAATAATTAAGTTATCATAAATATTATGTTGTAACTTTTTGCTAAAATACACCATTTAATATATTAACTAATGCAGGTTTGCTAAATTGCACCATTTGATTATCAACAATTAATTTGTCATAAATATTATATTAAATTATATCAATCTATAAATATAAAATAAAATTTTAAAAATGTAAAAGAGTGATACAAAATATAGATATTATTCATATGTATTTCAAAAGCTACATGAATAATGCTTACTAAAAAGCTAGATGAATAATGCTTACATTAGTCAACTATAATAATATATATAGTTCATACGTTTATAGCATTTCAACTTTAACAATATGATATTACACATTAATAATATTTTTTTCTTAATTTAGCATTACAAATTTATACTTTGTATCATTTTTATGAAGCTTAATTTATGTATCCATAAAAGGTTAGGATATAGATAATATGTGACTAAACTAATGTATTGTGTGTTTATTTCCTAATAAAATTATTAAAAAGCGATCGAAGATTAAAATGATATATTAATATTTTCATTAACATGTAACATGTATATAATATGACAAAAAACTAAGACTCATTTCGATTACCTTATTGTTCTTTAGTTTTTTCGAACAAAAATACTGAGACCCATTATGAGTTTTATGTTTTCAAACAAAAAGAACTACGACACATGTAGATTGGAAAAAAACTAAAAACTAAAACTGTTTATATTATTAGTTTCGAAAAACTAAAAAAAAAAGAATGATACATAATTTTTCTGTTTGGAAAAAGTGAAAATCAGAATAATTTGTAGGTTTCTTCATTCATATTATAGATAATCATGAATAAATAATAAAATATTATATAATTGTAAATAAATAAATTTAATGAAATTAAAAAACTAGTCAGTAAAAATAGTAATTATATAATTAAATAAACTTAAAATAAATAATTAGTAATAGAAAATTAAAAAATAACTTTTATTATAAAATTTCATAACAAAGGTTAAAACATAAATTTGGTTTATTTTAGAGTTTATGAAATCTTAGCAAAACTTAAAGAATAAAAATAGATTGAGTTTTAATTTGATACGTTACTGTTATTGATAAAAATGTGAACAAATATTAATATGTTTGATAACCGAAAAGTTGTTGGTGACTTGCTAAACAGGTTTGTAGGTAATCAATTACTATTATTGATAAAAAAAAATATAAAACTTTTTTACTATAAACAAGAAAAAATATAAAAGTCAATATTATTAATGATAAAAAAATAAATAATTTTACTATTAATAATAAAAATAACAAAAGTTGTTACTATTTTGGTTATTAGCTCTTTAAAAATATATATAACTTGTAATAATATTATTTTATTATATTTTAATTCTATTATTAAAAATAGATATATTAACAAATCCCGTTAAAACGTACGAGCACCACATACCTTGTTATATTATATAAATGACGAATATATCATTATGATCGCATTATTTCTTTTTACATTCCAACATAAATTGTTTGTCATTTCAACTATTTTTAAAATAAGAATTATTTTATTATTTAGTTGATTGATCAATCACATTCTTTCCTTTATAAATTTAGATTGAAAGCAGTGAGTGATCCTCGGGTGAGAATCACGATCGTTAACTAATGTTATTTTATTTTAAAGTAATATAAAAATATAATTTATGATCCCGCTGCAACGCGCGGGTTAAACAACCTAGTTATATGTGTGTGTGTGTGTGTGTGTGTGTGTGTGTGTGTGTGTGTGTGTGTGTGTAGTATTACGAAATATGAAGATTACAAGAGAGAAATTGGCTCTCAATCTCTAGAAATTTTCACACTCTAAAACACACACTTAGTGGAGGCTCCTTTTTCCCACTTCTTCCTAAAACCCTTGGAGAACAATACTATATATATCTAAGCTTACTTTGAGGGTTTGTCCAAACACTCCCCTCAAAGACTAGGAAATTAAGATTCCCCCCAAAGTAAACTATTCCTAATTATAAATTGGATCTAGACTTTTATTATATTTAATTATACACTATTTTAGGACTAACAATCTCCCCTTTAGTGTATAATTGAATATTTACAATTAAGTGCAATTACACAAGCTTGAATTACAAGAAATAAAATTTCTAACAATCTCCCCCTTCTTGTAACAAGGCTTGTATCTTTCTGAAGTCTTGAACTTTGAAGTGACTTTGATATTTGAACATTGAAGTACATCATTGATCTTCTTCCGATGACTCTCCCCTTAAATCATTCAGATCGGTGCTCTCCCCTTGCGTTTAGTAGGTCTTTCAACACATTGCAACTCTTTTCAGAGCATTCTCCCCCTCATGATGAATCATGAGAATTATGATCATCATGTAATCACTTTAGCTCTCCCCTTCAAATGAATAACCTGAATGTGTCTTCAAATCTTCTTTCTTTGTCGAAGCAGATGATTACAGACTCAGAAAGAAAATATTACATTTAAGAACATTATAGACACAGAAGTACTTATCTCTCTCATGTTACAAACTCAATCATTAACTCTCCCCCTCAATAATAGAATATAAACATTTACATCATAAAATCCATTTATGGCTTTGCAACCTGAACAAATAAAAGAGAAATGAAATCATTTGTAAGTAACAATCTAGATCCACATAGGAGTTCTGTTTGCACAATAGACTAAGTCTTTGTGACCTACGTTCAGCGCTGGCCTGACAATAACACTGGTAGGATTTCCAAACAATCATCGTGAAATCTTTTATCATGAAAGAATCACTCATATTTGTTCCGGATTTGTCTTGGTACACAAGCTTTTTATAGTCACGCAGACTGTAGACTTCATGTATCCTAAAAGTGTATAACATTAAGCTCTAAACTCAAATTGCATCAACTGAAGTCGGAGACCGGAGAGTATGTCTTCCTGGTTTCAATATCAACAATATCCAAATGATATGTCGATAGAGAATGTGATATAATGTGAAGACCTTCCCTTACGGGGCAGTCCTCAGAGTCTAGGTCCCACATCATGCAACACGATATCAATCATAACTAAGATAGAGTAATTTAAGTTGCGGAATTTCAGATTACAAGTACAAACATTAGGATAAGTTTAATACAATTTTAGTTCAGATTACAATTTTTAAAATAAACTAATAAAGGGTATCAGACTAATCTAATACATGTCATCATACAATCAAATTACATCTACCCAGACCACCACAATTATCATCTGCCAATCAGTACCGAAGGGTTTGTTGAGTAGTGGTCTATAGAATACTTCAATCTTGATCTTGTAAGACCTAAGAACTAGTACCAGCAGGTGACTTTCCTTTATCTTTTCCTGTAAAATATTAAACAACAACTGGTAAGCAAGGCTTAGTGAGAATATAGATTTTCAGGTTACATGCATTAATCAAGCGGATCATGGGTCAAAGCGTGATATGTCTGGACTGCCGCTACAGCCACTCAATGATTGAGACATAGAACTCAGGGAATCGGATGATGTTCAGCCCACGCTCACGCTTTTAGTGGAAGCTATCCACTCATGCTGGGCTAGCTACCAGCGGTCTTCATGGGGGAACATCGGAATATCAATACCAAGTTCAATAGAACTGGTGACATAGCTAGGTCTAGAACAATAGACCGATAAAGCTAATTATTCTAAGCTGAATCAATATGTCAAATGATGCGATCAATAAAGAAAGCATAGTGATCAAAGTCATGATAGCAATAACATATGAAATGAACTATAAGTACAATGTCATGTGAAATGATAAGTCAAATTAGCTATCATGATCCACAGGGCATCACCGAACCATGGTGTGCACAGGTCACAATCCAGCTGAGCATTCATGAATGTCAAATAAACTGTCATCAACAATATATCTCAATCGGAAGTCTAGCATGAAAAACTGAATATCTATAACTCACAGTTTCTGTAGTCTTTATCAAGCAGATTTATAATCCACCACCTGGGTTATCCCAGAATTTATCTTTAATCTTTCTGAACTCTGGCTTTGCCTTTTCAATCTTTAATTCTGTAATTCTTTAACTCTTTGTTCAGAATTTATCTGAACCTGTCTAGAATAATATTACATCATCGTCAATTTCATAATCTTTTAGCTTAAAAGTCTTTATATTCTTATTTTCATCTGATTCTGATAACTGATAATTCTTTATTCTTCCATCTTGGATTCATGATTCTTGTGTTTAAAGAATATCAAAATATATATATACAAATTCGGACCAACCCCCATCCGAATTCGGATCTAAGGATCATCCGAATTAGGATCAGATTCGAAATGCACAGAAAATTGGAGAACTCGCCGAGTAAGCTCGGTGAACTCGCCGAGTTCACATCCGAACTTCGGATAGAGAACCGGATTTCGGACACAACCGAATTATGTTGACCATCCGAATTCGGGTCCATCCGAGATCGGTTCTAATTTATTTCGGACCAAGACTTATTTCGGGTCTCATCCGAATTCGGGTCCCAACCGAATTCGGATCCGTTACTTATTAATTTTTGAAGAAATGTTCAAGTTGTTCTTGGGAACTCGCCGAGTTCCCCTATGAACTCGCCGAGTTCACTTGCAGATATGCAAGTCGCAACTTACGGGTTTTATCAAAAATTCATCAATCGACAATTATACTAACATGCAATTAAATCCAACGTTATATTATCAATTTTGGGGTGTTTCTACACTATTTTCCCTATCTCTAACACATTAAATCGTCCAGATTTGTCCAAAATATTGAAATTTTCTCAAGAACACAAAAATTTATAAAAACTCAGATTTTTGATCTTTTTGGACGATTTAAGCTACGATTTCTGTTTCTAAATCATTTATGGGTTTCATTACATGATTTCTAACCAATATTTCAAACACATAACATAATTTTTACAGATTTATAAATTCGAATTTGATGCATTTTAAACTCTTAAAATACAAAAATAAAAACTTAGAATTATTTGTATTACCTTAATATTCTTCTGATTCTTGAAAATCTTAAACTAATTTCACGAATTCTTCTTCCAAATCTTTAATTTCCAGCAAGCTTTTAGAGTGAGAGTGAGAGAGTTTTGAAGGTTGAGAGATGATGAGAAATGAAGAAATAAAGACTTAGAGTCTTTATATTTCTAGACTTTGAAATATTGACACAATTGGTCCCTCCACATCTGATTTTCATTTAAATTCAA
>JAANYP010008694.1:0-16051 GCA_020465985.1 Centrapalus pauciflorus
TTCTTGAGTAGTTTGGAAGTAAGTTTTGAGCTTGATTTCGCGGATTAATTGTTGTTGATTGTGAATAAATAGCTGAATTGGGTTTAATTATGTTTCTGAGTAAATTCGAGCTGATAATTGCAGTTAAAATTGAGCTGAAAATGATTTTGGGGAGAAATCCCTGGTCTGTTGAGAAACAGAGCATAACTGGTTCTGTTCGTCCGTGAGCGCGACCGCGATCCCTTGATCGCGGGCCGCGATGTTCTTGAGATGATCGCAGGCGGTTTGAGCCCGAGCTCGGACCGCGATGTGAGCTCGGCCGAGTTTGAGGTCAGCGCGGCCGAGACCGCGATAGAGTCAGTGCGGCCGCGATTGGTTGAGTTCGGCCGCGATGCGGCTAGGGTTTCGGGTCGGGTTTTCGGGTTCTGTGAGTCGTATATTTGGGTCCTTGGGGTCTCGAGAATTGTTGAGAAGTGTGTATAGAGTGTTGGGTCGAAATTGTGATATTGAGAATGCGTCTTTTGGGTATCTGGGATTGTGTGAGTTGGTTGGGATCTTGTGTCTGAGTATTCGGGTTGTGTGAGTTGGTAGTTGAGTATCTGAGTCTGTGTGAGTTATATGAGTATTGTGTATAGAGCTGTTGAGTTATCGAGAAATCGAGTATCCAGAGCTGTTGGGTTGTGATTGAGAACTTGAGCTGTGATTGTGATTGTAATATAGAGTCATTGTGTTGTGATTCCAGGGTCTCGAGTTGATAGGGTTGAGGACGGGCAGGGAACTGAGACTTAGTATAGCTAGCTGAGCAGGTGAGTTTGCATGTTTTTCTTGAGATACTTGTACGATTATTTATTAATACTTGCATGATCTTTTACTGAGCTTTTACGAGATATCATGAGTTTCTTACGAGTTTTATTGAGATATTATCATGCATGTATTACTGTGCTTTATTGAGAACTGTGTTTTATATATGAGATTTGGGACACTTGAGCTGTTGAGATATTAAACCGTACGGCTGGGCAGGGGTTGGGTCGCTCCCAATTCCCTTTTGAGTTCCTGACGACTGCTTTGTGCGGTCTAGGGATTTTGGCACGTGGGCCTATCCACGCGAGTTGAGCATCATGTGGGATCTCATATACTTGTTCAGTAGAGAACGCTGAACGTTTTATTATTGAGCTTACTTTTTATTGAGATTTATAATCGTACACTAACCCTTGCATTCTCACCAGCTTTAGCTGACCTGTGTGTGTTGTTGTGTGTAATCCAGGTGACCGGACTGCTAGTAGGCCTGCTGCACCAAAGTAGGTTTACGTTTTCTGTGCTCGAGGAGTTAGCTACCTTTCATAGAGGTAGTTATATTTTGGGGATTGTTTATCATACACTTCGGATAGGTTATGTAATGTTCAGAGACTTCCGTGACTGTTTCTTGTGTAAAATAATGTTTTAAATTATCGAGTTTTCCGCGTGTACGTATGGGAATAGTGTAGAGATTATTATGTTATATCTTTGCTGACGTGGTAATTGCGTGGCATTGTGGATTAGTTTGAGGGTGTTGCATTGATAAGCATTAGGAATGGCTATTTGTAATAGTGTGAGTGCTTTCAATTCATTCATTCTAGCCTTCCTTTCAAGTTCAGTTTTTGGAGGGGTTTTGACTGGTTTTCCCTCAGCATCAAGTTCTGGATCAACTACAGGAGGGAATTCAACAGCTTCCCATATGGCATAATCAATGAATTGAATATGCTGTTGAATCCTGAGTTTCCACATCTCAAACTCAGTGGGCTTGAGCATAGGCACTTTGAGTCCTTGCCCAGATCCACTGCTGCTATTTTCAAATTCCATTGTAAAAGATTAAAAATTTGAAAGAAAGTTTTCGACTTTGAAAAACAAAGAACAACCTGTCTCTGATACCACTTGTCAGGATCTAAAACTAAATAACCAAGATTAACTGATTTGAAATTTATCAGAGTATAAATCAATAATCTTGCTTTGAATCAAAGTTTAATTAAGAAGTTTGCGGAATAACACTTAATTATTTTAACAAAAACTTTCAGAACCAATGAAACATAAAACATAAGAAGTAATCAAGACTGTTTGTATTGCTGAATTCAATGATTACAATCACCTCTAATATGTTTTGATTAGACGAAGAACACAGACTGTTCTTAGGGTTTTACAACCTTAGAGGCTTGAGAAAACTTAATCAACAAAGCAATTACAGACTCAAAATATGTAGAAAACTTCTATTCAATAGAAAACCTATTCTGTCTATTTATATTGCTTTTTGGACTTGTTTCCTTGAAGGACTATGACTTCTCTGATAGTAGATATGCTGGAATCTTCGTGTAGATATCTTTCCTGAAAATCAGCACTTTCTGTTTATGAAACTGTTGAGCAGCTTGAATGTCTTGACAGCATGAACTGAGCAGCTTGAGTTGTTTTGCTCTGGCAGCTTGAACTTTTACACTGGCAGCTCGAGTTTCTTCAACTAGCAGCATGAACTTTGTATTTACATGAAAAATCTACTAACAGTCTAAGAAGTCTAACTAACAGTTTGAACATACTTAAATTATTTCCCAACATGTTTGTTTCAATGGAAAACCACAAATGTAAGTATCATATCCCCTAATTGCACATGTGAAATCATGTCCAACGATTACTGCACATGTGCAATGTAAAACCACATATGTTTATATGTAAATAGTAGCATCATCCACTTAATATACATGTGCAATTAAGATGTGCTGACCGTGTAATCAATGATTATATAATTTTTTTACTAATTGCACTTCCATATTTATTGTTTTATACTTCAAATGTGTGATATAGTTAAATCTCTTATTATTGAAAATGTTTTTAAAATATGAATATTTATGTCGTGGCTTTCTTATTTGTCTAGATGGTTCAAACAAGACCAAAGAACAAGTTTGTTTTCCATAGCACTCCGGAAGAAGCTATATCCTTATCCGGAGATGACGATACCGAATCTGATTCAAGCAGGACTGTTATATTGGAAACACCCGGTATTGTCATTTTATAAATACTAGAGTAAATTACAGAAATGGTCCCCGTGGTTTGTTCAAAATTATGGAAACGGTCCCTCAACTTCCAAACATGCAGTGAAGGTCCCTCAAACCACTTTTTACTTGCAGAATTCCTGTTTCTAAATTTTTTAAAAATGACGATTTTGCCCTTCTTTTAATTACAAGTTTGGTAATTTCAATTTTGGTCCCTTTTATTAATTTTCATTTTTGGTTTATATTTGAAATAATAATTTAATAATTTATGATTTGATTCATAATTAATTATATTATTATTATTATTCTCATTATCATTATTATTATTATTATTATTATTATTATTATTATTATTATTTTTATTATTATTATTATTATCATCATCATCATCATTTATATCTATTTATTTTGTAAAATAAATCTATATTTCTTTAGTAAAAATTATTTTTATTTATATACTTAATTAGTCAAGTTATGCATCTTTTTATGTATTCAATTTATTTATTAAAGTTTTATTTATTTATCTTTTATTGGTTAAACTATTTGTATAATTTTATCATTTATACGTTTCCATCAAACTATTTCATTACGTTGATTTAAGTTTGCTAATTTATTATTTTTGATTTAAATGTTTTGTTACGCTAATATGTTTTTATTTAAATTTATTATTTTATTTGTTTGGTTTTAAAAAAATGCCTTAAATTACTAATATATATTAAAAATAAATAATTTTACAAATCATTTCATAAACAAACAAATAATATTTTTTTTAAATTAGATTTATAGATAAAGTACATATAACATATAATCTAAATGTAGATTTAAATCTTATCTATTTATTAATATTTAAAGATGTAAAAATTATATATTGTATTTATAATTTATATTTATTAATCTTTATAGATATTAGAAAAAATAATGAATAATATTTATCTTTTAGTTTATTTTATTTAAAATAATATATTTTGTTACATTAATACGTTTTGATTTAAATTTTTTATTTAAATTTTTTATTTTTTAATATTTTGTTATGCATATACGCTTTGATTTCAATATAGTGTTTAGCCTTTTTGATTTACAAGTTTTGTTTATACATTAATATGTTTTATTCGTTTTCACTTAAATATTTTAATTTTCACTTAAGTATTAACGTAGCAAAATTTTAAATCAAAATAAATAAAATAATAAATTGAAATCAAAACGTACTGACATAACAAAATATTTAAATCCAAACAAATAAAATAATATATTTAAATAAAAACTTATTAGCGTAACAAAATATTTAAATCAAAAATAATAATTAGCAAACATAAATCAAAACGTAATGAATTAGTAAATTTAAATCAAAATTTACACAAATTCAAAATTATTAAAAGTAATGAAATAGTTTGATGAAAAGTATAAATAATAAAATTATACAAATAGTTTAACCAATAAAATATAAATAAATAAAATTTTAATAAATAAATTGAATACATAAAAAGATGCATAACTTAACTAATTAAGTATATAAATAAAAATATTTTTTTAGTAAAGAAATATAGATTTATTTTACAAAATAAATAGGTAAAATTAATAATAATAATAATAATAATAATAATATAATTAATAATGAATCAAATCATAATTTATTAAATTATTATTTCAAATTTAAAACCAAAAATGAAAAATTAAGAAAGGACCAAAAATGAAATTACCAAACTTGTAATTGAAAGAAGGGCAAAATCGTCATTTTTAAAAAATTTAGAAACAGAAGGACCAATTCTGCAGGTAAAAAGTGGTTTGAGGGACCGCCACTGCAACTTTGAAAGTTGTGGGACCGTTTCCATAATTTTGAACAAACCACAGGGACCATTTCTGTAATTTACTCTAAATACTAATTACCTTAACATTTATTAAAGGATTTTCCTATGTACAACTGCATACCATTTATTTGTTAAAATTTTATCTTAACATTTATCATGAACAAAGGACCATAATATTATTTACGCCTGTCAACACACTGTCATTAATTCACGTCTTAATTATGTGTAATCCATACATGTTTCATTACTGCAATATTATTTACGTCTGTCAACACACTATCATTAGTTTTGTTTAATCTATACATTTTTTTTATCATGCACATGTTCTAAGTCTTCGATTACTATAATCTACTGTTTTTTAAAAAACGAAGAATGCAAGGTTACCCGACCAGTAGGCATTCTAATACAAGAGCAGCCCATGGCTAACGAACCTACAACAAAAACAGTGGTGGACAAAAAAGACTCAGGTATAGTTACTATTGTATTCTCAAATCGATATGACATGTTTTTATACTTTATTTTGTAAAACTTGTTTTGCTTTTTTTCTCATGTAACACAATGATTAAAGAACGGAAAAATACACAGACAAAAGGGAAAGAAAAGTTACAAACAAGTATACGTGCAGAGGTTTTTTGCAAAACATCAGAACAGGAGCAAGAAATACAATCAGGTTCGATTTAGTTACTGCACCCCTTCACTTTTGGTGATCGTTTCGATGTATCTTTTTTCTCATTAGTTATAACATTGCCAATCAGTCCAGCATGAATTTCCAATATACTGGTCATGTCCATTAAGAATGCTGAACATGTTCAGATTCATTGAGAATTACCAAACAACATTTTGTTAATAACAGTAACATGCTTCAACCATTTATTGAAAATTGATAGCAATGACACTTCAACATTGCACATGTGCAGTAACAGTAACAAAAAATGGAAATTGTTTAAATAACACCTGCAGTAACTCCATTATGTTTATTGAACATGATCAGATTCAAACAAGTTTTCTGTTATTTTAGAGGTGTTAATTATTATGCAATATTATCATTATAGTTATTTTATAAAATACAATTACACTTAATCAAGTGTTGTTTATATTTTACTGAGGAACACAAAACAGGAAGCTTAATGTTCACAAACTTTTGTGAATTTCAATACTTGTACATAAACAACTGTACAATTAACCTATCCCCTTACCATTTCTGTGTAATTTTGAAAAGTGTAGCAGCAGCCCTCACTTCTGTTTTTTGTATGAAAATTGTAGCATATGTTCAACCATTCCAACCACTTTTGAACAATTGAAATGCTCACAATTCAAACAATACTGCACATTAATCGTTCATTTAAAATACCTTATACTATGCTTTTACTAATGGCATGTTCTATTAACTTATAACAGATCATTCGCCCAAAGCAAAGCATGTGAAAGAACAAAAAGGAAAACATGTCAGGAAACGAGAGAAAAGCAACAGTCCTAATATTAATGAAGTAAAAAAGACAAAGGCATACGAAGGTTGGGGTCAATACAGAGAGACCAAGTATGACGTATAGGACGGTTGCAATACGAAGTTCGCCAATCTCATTGGCATCAACTATAAAGTCATTGAATCCGGAACAACAAAAGGTTGTTAAGAAAATGGGTTTCGGTGGTATTCTGTCGTTGAATACTAAAGAGATACCCGGGAGGCTTGGATACTGGGTCCTCGAACACTTTGACAAAAATATATGTGCCATACGAACCGCCAATGGCAACATACCAATTACAAGTGATGCTATCAACCAGCTAATGGGATTTTCGATGGGTAGAATGTTGATCGTAACCCCAAAGATCAACAACAAAAACAATGTTGTTACCCAGGAATGGAGAAATCAGTTCGGTAGATCGTCTGGTAAGTTTAACTCAAAAGATGTTTTGGAGGTTATAAGTACGGACAAGAGTGTGGGTCGGCTGTTCAAATTGAATTTTCTTGTGCTCTTTACATCCGTATTTGCTGAATGTACAAAGAACGGGGGGGGGGGGGGGGGGGGGTAAACCAAGTTATACTGCCAAACTTTAAAAATACTCGTGAAATACACCATATGGATTGGTGTTCATACTTCATTGAGTCGTTAAAAGCATCTAAGAGGGACTGAAACAGAGATGCCGATATGTGCAGTTACGCAGGACCAATGATAATCTTGACGGTACGATAATCGTTGTTTTTTTTCCTATTTTTTATATGAATTATTGATGTTTTGCATATTTTAATTTACTCAATCATATACTCATTAAGTATTTGCAGTATATAAAAATGAAAGTCATTGGGCTATGGTCAATTATTGCAAATGTTATTTTAATGTTTGAACACTTATATTATGTGAACATACACACAACCAAACTAGTGTTTTTATGTTACTGCACATGTGCACTTTAATGCACTTCACAACATTTGCACACGTTCACTATGTGAAATGACTATCTTGTTGTTTAACATATACCTATTTCCTAGGCTGCAACATGTTAATTGTTTTTAATCCATACATATGCCCGTACATCAAACACGTTTAATACCATTATTTTGGATGTTTTTAATAATGTATATTTTATTTCTTCAGTTATTCTATCTGCATTACACATGTTGCGAATCTTTCCCCATTGACAAGTCAATAGGGGTTTTCAAGTGTTGGGACACAAAAACCATCCGTGACCGTGAGATCCATGAAATTGCAAAAGGTGGATTCGGTCTCTGTCCGATTGAGGGGATAGCAGAATCATCAGCGACAAATGATGCAGGAGCAGGTATTCTAATGTCAAATTAAAATCATTGTTTAAATTTGAACATGTTACATTTCAAATGTTAACTATTATAAGAAATACAAAAGTATAACACAAGTTTAATGAATACTAGAGTATCGCGCATGTTGATGTAAATACAACAGTACACACCTACTTATATTGTATTCGATTGTTCCTTTAGATTATTATCACTTCCCCAATATTAATGTAAGTCAGATAGCACAAGTTCAATCAGAATTAGAACTATTAATAGCTCACTTTATTCTTAAACTACATATCATTATAATTACATTTCTTATGTAAACTATTAAAATGAATAATAAAGTATCTCACATGTTCAACTAATACATAACTATCTCTTTTCTATTCGACTGATCATTTAGGTTATTCTCATTTACCCACTATTAATGTAGATTATTTTCAGATATTACATGTTCAGTTCTGGTTTTACTTCTTAGATACAGATGATTAAAAAAGTGAGAATTCTGATGACAAAGAAACGGAGAACAAAACACATGAGGGACAAAAGGATGATGAGGTGCGTTAAACCTGCACATGTAAAGTTGCAGTGTTATATTAATTTAATGGACGATTCAACTGATTTGATTATTCACGGATGACCTTGTCTACAATACAGTATTACATCGGTCTATTGGACGAGTGTATTGCAACGTTAGTTGGTGCAAAAGTGTCAGCCAACCAACTTGCAGAAGAAGCTTCAAACGCATTCCCAGAGAACCCAGACATAATTCGTAGGAAAAACATCATAGCCAACTTCTTTGCACGTTCCGATGAGTCGCTACCAGGAACATCAAATGTCAAGCAGAATATGACCAACTCAATGGCAGCTCCGTCGAGTTCTCGTGTCGAACTTTCAAAAGAGCATGAGTCAGTTACTCAATTCTTTGCTAAACCTGGAGTACTTGAGGAGGTCGTGGATCAAATTAGGAAGGCAGAGGAAGATTCAGCCTCTAGGAGAATGCGCATGAAGTCAATTGAGTTTACAGCATCAGAATTCCAGGCTCCGAGTTTTTCTCTTGGGCTTTCACAAGAACATCCAAGTGAACCCGTCAACGTTCTGCAAGCACAATTGCAATCACCTGGTACAAACATATCGCTCTATAATACTACTTCAAATTTGCTAATCTGTTAGACTACTTATATACATGTATTAATTACACTATGTCTTACATAAACAGCTGTTGAAAGAATTGGTACCGAAGTTGATACATCAGTTGATATGGGCTACTGTAGGTCCCGAAAGGTTCCCAAAGTATATAGTAATAAACTGTAGAGGGGGGGTGAATACAGTATTTAAAAACTACACACTCTTTTTCTCAATGTTTGTATGTATTATCAACAAATGTTAATTACAAACAAGCTTGACTGCGGAATTGTTCAAGCTGAGATGACAGAATACAACAGTATGGTTTCTAGTCTAAGACACACTCAAACTAGATTACAATGAACACACTCACTAAGATGCACTCACTGTATTTTACAAGACTTTAAGGAACAGCTTTGGTAAACAGCTTAGACACACAGAAGCTTGTTTACAGAAGATTTGCAAGCATGAATATCACACTTGCACGTTCACTCTTGGTTTAAGCACTTAGCTTTCTTCACATTCTTTCTGACCTTAGAAGCTTCCTTTTATACTCACACAGAGGATCTAAGAGAAACATCTTCATTGGACAGAACGAAAAAGTAGAAGTCTTGTTTGAAAAGACAATAGAGCTTTTCTGCACTTTTCTGAAAAGCAGACGTGCAAATCTTTTGTCTTTTTACTTTCTACTGTTGCATTGCCTTTAACCATTTTAGGAATGTCAACTTTGCGTTTTTCTTCCCTTGTAAAGGCCTATTTTGATATAAGAAAAAGGTCTGTCACCCTTTTTCAAATATCCGTTTGTCTTCATGTGACAGAACAGCTTGGGCAGGCTGAGCGGTTCTGCTTTCCACTTTGTCTTCGACTTGTAAACTGATCTTGTAGTCAAAAACAATACATGATGACTTGGAAACTAATTCCATAAGGTGTTTAGCCTGTTCACAAAGAACAGGTTCTGTTCACAAAGAACAGAACACCTTAAAAATGCCCAAGCTGCTCAACAGTGTAGAGCAGCGTAGACAGTTTATGTCCAGCCTGATCAGCAGACTGAGCAGCTTGGACAAACTGTCTTGGTTGCAACACATGCAACGATCAGAACAGCTTTAGACTGATATTGCAAATCATTTTCAGGTTTCAATAAGACATAAAACAGGCCTTAAATTCAACCTTCAAATGCATCAACAGGTTTGATTATAAAATCTCCCCCTCAGATGTAGAGCAGGTTTGACTGAGGCCTTTTTGTGCCTAACAATCTCCCCCTATTTGCAATAACCAGATCAAGCTGGTCCTGTCAAAAATCACTATATATTTTTACAGTACATTTGCTGAAATAAAATTACAACATTATAGTAAAGTAAGAGATCAGTTTATATATACACTGATTCTTGACTAACCTAGAACAACATATGTTCTTACAAAAATACAACTAATGTACTAATGTATTTTACAACTAATGTAAAAATAAAAAATTACAACTAATGTAATTGTGTACAACTAATGTACAGAATGTACAACTAATGTACAAGATTTGGACTGTTTGAGACGGGAGCAGATAATGGCAAGCCTGTCCAACTGATGGACAACTTCCATTCTTCACCTACCCAGATGGCAGGTGGACTTCATTCGACAGGGGGTGGCATCCCTTCTTTGAATCTTTTTAAAAGTTCTTCCCTTGTTTCTTCATGTTCTTCAAGTTCAGCTGTAAGAAACATAAAGTTAGAACTTTGGAGCTCACCTCTGTCATAAAATCCTTTCAGCTCTTCCCAGACAGCTGCTCTCCATTGGCTGGACTGACTGAAGGAGGTGGCAATTCTGAAGGCTGCAAGCTGCTTAAGACCAACTTTGTGTAGGTCAGAAGCTCTTTGAAAACATTTCTTCTGAGATAAGGGATCCACAAAAAAATGCCCCTAACTCAGGCTCTTCAATCACTTTGCCATCTTCAAATTCAACTCCTTCAGGCAGGCTGTGGTCAACTCCTTTAATTTCCACAGCATAATCTCCTTGTTCAATCATCATAAGGAGTTCTTCCAGCTCTGAATCTCTCTTTTTCCTTCTGGCCTTGATTTTAGGGGATGTCACAGAGACACCCTCTTTGACTTCTTTAGGGATCAGGCCCAACTCACTCACTCTCTCCATCAGCTTCTTTATGTATGCCCTGATAGTCTTAGCCGTTTCTGACTTAGACTGGCTCAGGGCAACTGCCAGTTCCACCCATTCCCTGTAACCCATTTGAGCCACATCAGCGTGATCATATGATTCCAATTCAGGGCCTGTTGCACCCATCCTTGTGATCTGAAGTTTCCACTGAGTGCCTTTTCTTGATATGGGAACAGCTTTGACAATTCCTTCCTTGACCAGCCTTCTAGTAGCAACATCATGAAATTTCTTTTTGGCCAAGTTGTCAAAATGGAATTTGGCTCTGGCAGAAGGTACTGTTGATTTGGTCACTGAGACCTGAGTACCTTTTTCCACTTCCTTCCCTTTTTCTCCTGCTGATTGCTTGGCAGCTTCCATTATTTTCTTTTGCACCTCCAAGGTAGACATTTTTATTTTCTTTGCTTCTTGGAGGGCAAGAGACTTAGCAGCTTTGGCAGATTGTTCTTCTTTTCTTAACTCTTCCAGAGCCTTAAGTTGTTCTTCCCTAAACTCAAAGTATTTGTGCATAGGGAGGCCCATCTCTTTGGCTCTGGCTTTGTGAAACTGAGTTTCTGCCTGTTTCTGCTCAATAGGATCCACCGCTGCCTTTTCTTTTCCTTTAGCTGCTGCTTTAGGGACAGCAGCTTCAGGAATACTTTCTTCTTCTTCTTCTTCTTCCTCCTCTGAAAGAATAAGGTGCCTCCTTTTGCTGCTAGGCCTGTCCTCAGGAATGACTTCCTCCCCCTTAGACTGAGCAGGGTTTGGAGAGCCAGCCTGAGTAGGCATAGCAGCTTGGGAAGCACCTTCAGCTGCACCTGTTTCTGCTGGTTGATCAGTTTGGGTTGCAGACACTGGTATCTCCTTAGGAGAAGGAATCTTCTCCCCCTTAGACTTAGTCTTCGAGGCAGATGATTTCTCCCCCTTTGAAGGAGATGATGCAGCGACTTCAACCCCTGGTCTGCCTGAAGACACAAAGTCAGCAGGCTTGCCAGCAGGTTTGGGAGGTTTAGGACCAACAAGGCTGTTCACTAAGTAAGCCAAGTTGTCCTTCACCTCACCAAGCTGGGAAAGACAGTTTTGAAGAGAAGAGGAATGGGAATCAGCAAAAGTGGTCAGCTTAACAATGTTGTCTCTATCAGAAGCTGTGAACAACAAACTTTGGAGCTGTGCAAGATGAAGTTCAAGAGAATCTTGCACATCAGCAAGGTTTGATGACACAGAATTTGATAGAGAGCCCATAAGAGTGTTCAGGCTGGCCAATGTGGAAGGAATGGTAGTATTACAGGAAGTGAGGAGAGAGGACAGCTGTTGAGAAATAGCTGTCATAGAGGACACAGAGTCCTGTTGTGAGGAGAGGATAGAGGAAAGAGAGTTGGATACATTTTGCAGCTGTGCAGTGAGTGCAAGCAGCTGTGGAGAGTGGTCAGCTTGTGGAGTAACTGGGAAGGATTCTTTAAACGTATCAAAGAATCCTTTGAGCTGCTCAGACACAGAGTCTGAGATTATGGATGGTAGGGAGTGCATGGTATGTTCCAAAGAACCAACTTTGTTGGTCAGCAATGAAAGCTGATCCTTCAAAGGCAGGTCTTTGGGAGATGGTGGTGTATGGGTGGACTGTTTGGAGTGAGTAGATGGAGAAGATGATGATGAGGCTGGTGTTTGAGGATGAGAGGGAGAAGGAAGAGAAACTTTGGACAATAGTTCCATAGCCTGGGCAAAAGTAAGGTGGCCCAGGTTAGAGGGATCAAGGGGTCCTTCAGCAGCGGCTGTAGCTGCATCATTAGGAGAAGGAGATGATGTTTGGGGCCTCTCAGATGCTGCTTGTGTTGCAGCACCCTCATGAAGACCAGTGGTGGTTCCCTCTGCAGTGCCTTGGTCTAAAGGCACCTCATCATGGGGAGATGGGATATGCATTTCAACATCAGCAGTGGTGAAACCTGCTGATGGAATTTGCATTGAGGGATCAGCCTCACCAGAGGGATGGTATGATCCCTGAGGTTCATCAGCTTGTGTTGTTGGTCCCTCAGCAGCTGTTTGGTGTTGAACAGCTGAATCATGGGGAACAGAAGTTTGAGGCTGAGCTGCTGATTGGTCTATATCAGCAGCGTGGGCACCTCGTGCAGACTCAGGGTGTAAGGAGATATGAGTGGGGGACAGTGTGGACTCAGTGTGGAGCGGAGAGGGCTCCTGTCTTTCAATATCCTCAGCCTGTTGGGAGGCTGGGATAGTTGATGTGGGTATCTCCATTTGTACAACTGGTTCCTGTTGGGAGGAACCAGAGGGTCTAGGCTGACTCAAGGGTGACTCAGGCTGGAGTGAAGCAGGCTCCAAATGAGCTGAACCTTCTCCCAAAATAGGAGAGGCAGCTTGGGTTGCTTCTTTTACAACTGAACCCTGTTGAGAGGGAACAGAGGAGACTGTTTTCTGGGCTAGTTTCTTTTTGGCTAATGATTTTCTTTGATAACGGATGGATGAAGTGGGTGATTGTGGAGAGGAGAGGGGATCTGTTTGGACTGGATGGGAGACTGGGTCAGGAACAGTGGGGCTGGACTGTTCCATAGTCTCTTGTGCCACAGAGGCACCAGCCACAAAGGCTTCAGGCTCAACAAATGAGCCAGGGTGAGGAATCTGCTCTTCCTCAGCCACAGAGGCTAAGGGAGCAGACTCAGCTTGAGCTGTTTTGGCCTTCTTTTTAGCAGGCCCCGCTTCAGCTGCCAAGGTCCTTTTTACCAACTTAGACCTGGCTTTGGATTTTCCACCGGGAGCAGCAGTGACTGGATCCACCCTCACAGCAGAGGGTCCTTCCACTAAACCCAACAGCCTCCTCATTGGTGTTGAGAGAGGAGGCTCATTTTCCAGTACAGGAGTATGAAACACCCTATTCCCTATCACAGGGAATGCAGCAGTTTTAAGTCGGGGTTGAGAGTGATATAGATGCTCACCACAGACATGGCAGAAGATGAGACTCAGGAACCTGGGATATCTGACAGCTGCTGGTCTTGTCTCTTGTTGTACCAGGTTTCTCATGTTCAAGAAGATCCATTTGGCCATGTCAAGTGTAGTCCCATCCACCAGCTGAAGGACTATCGGCACTTCATCTCTACTAAGTTGGTCAAAGGAACCAACCTTGCTGCTGAACGACATTGCCACAGAGGCAAATAAGAAGTTGTAAGTAGGTGATAACTCCTTCCTGAACAAAGTAGCTCCAACCTTGGGTTCTGCCACACCACAGAAGCGTAGCAGATTGCCCATTTGCTCATTTTCAGGCTGAGGGAGATCATAGTTCTCAGCCACTGGAAGATGAAGAACTTCCCTCAAAAGATCGACTGTAATCTCAATGGTTTGAGTCCCATTGAGAATAGTACCTCTGATAACCTGAGTGTTTGGATTGTAAGAGCAGGTGTACCAGAACTCGTATACCATCTCCTGGTACAGGACACCAGGAGATGCAGTCAGGGCATAGTTCAACGGATGAACTTGCAGGAATTCCACCATTTGATCGTAACCCTTCCCCACATAGTTTTTGGGGATTGTGAGGTTTGCTATGTAGTTGGTGGGTTTCATGGTCAGCATCGTGGTGACAGAAGGATGTTTAACAACATCCTCACCAACGAAAACTGGCAGAAAGGGATTGGGTCTGTGAGCCATTTGAGAAATTTGAAGGTTTGAGGAAGCAAAAGACACTTAGTCGATGTTAGGGTTCTTGAGAATTTTTGGGAATGATGAGGAAGACGAAGATGAAACAGTATGGTGGTATTTATAGGATTTTGAATGGTCGTGTGTATGAGAGAGAAAAGATTTGGGCGGTTTGATTTGAAATGTTTGTTAACGGAAAACGGAACGGTTGTCCATGTCAGAAACATTGTCAGACCACTTGACCTTTTTGATCACTAACACACGTAACATACATTATCCGCAGTAATTAAGTTAAATAAAACATAATTTAAGAAACTTAATTATGAAGAAAGGTAATTAAACTGTTGGTCTACGCTGATGGTCAAACCTGTGATGATCAGGGTCAACAAGGTTCTCAGTCTTCAAGCCGTTCTTCCTTCAAACTGTTCCTTCAGCCTGCTCTCCTTTGTGAGAACAGGTTGAGTTCAATAGATGAACAGGTTACAGTGTGAAGAAGTGAACAGGTTGAAGACTGAACCATCAGAGCAGGCTGGACGAATAAACAGGTTAAACTGTTTTTGTTCAGCCTGTTGTATGTTCAAGCAGTTCAAGTTTTTCAGACAAATGACTAAGTACAGAACATGTATAACCTGTTCTGTCTAAGCTGTTCAGAGAAACTTGAGCAGTGTGAGACATATGAATTATTAGACCGTTGAGAGACACTTAGTCACTCTTGTTTAACATGCCCAGCTTGCTGACAAGGTAATTAAACCTTGTTTCATCCAGAGGTTTGGTGAAAATGTCTGCAAGCTGTTCATTTGTGGAAATAAAACTTACCTCCACATTACCTTTTTGGATGTGATCCCGGATGAAGTGATGTCTGACTTCAATATGCTTTGTTCTTGAGTGAAATACTGGATTGTTGGAGATGGCTATGGCACTTGTGTTATCACACAGAATAGGAGTTTTCCTATACACAAGCCCATAGTCTTCAAGCTGATGCTGCATCCACAGAATCTGCCCACAGCAGCTTCCAGCAGCAATATATTCAGCTTCAGCAGTAGAAGTGGACACTGAGTTCTGCTTCTTGCTACTCCAACTGATCAACTTTCCACCAAGGAGTTGACATCCACCTGTTGTGCTTTTCCTGTCTAACCTGCAGCCTGCAAAATCAGAATCTGAATAACCTGTTAGTTCAAGGCTTGAGTCTTTGGGATACCAAAGACCCAAACCTGGAGTACCCTTCAGGTATCTGAAGATTCTTTTAACAGCTGCAAGATGTGATTCCTTTGGATTAGCTTGGAACCTAGCACATAAACAGGTGGCAAACATAATATCAGGTCTACTAGCAGTCAAATATAGCAAGCTCCCAATCATGCCTCTGTAAGCTGTTACTGAAACAGCTTTGCCACTAGCATCAGCATCCAATTTTACATTGGTTTCCATTGGGGTTTTAATAGGAGAACTTTGATCAAATTTGAACTTTTTCAAAAGATCTAAAGTGTACTTTCTTTGATTTATAAAAATTCCAGTTGAGGTTTGTTTAACCTGCAATCCTAAAAAGAAAGTTAGTTCTCCCATCATACTCATCTCATATTTAGATTTCATGAGTAATGAAAAAT